>JADRCD010190020.1:3159-47833 GCA_019843815.1 Montemys delectorum
TTTACCCATACTTGGCAAATATTAGGAAGGGTTGTTTATTCAACTCTATCTTCATATAGGCTTGATATCTCTGTATTTGATTTTTTTAGCATTAAATAATATCCTTTGACTCAGATGAACTACAATAAGGTAATCAGGAAACTAATTTTACTTTTTATCTTCTGATCCAAACCATCTGCTCTCATGTTTGTTATGTGAATTATTACCAGATTGTCAGCACATGAACAATTTACAATCCATTCTGTCAACTCTGTTTTCCTGTTATTTATGGGTTAGATGAGCAATTACTCTTTCCACCTGTAGTTCATTCTGCAATAATATTCTTAAAAAGGCTCTTGAGGGCAGCATTCAGCAAATTTCTTTAACATTCAAACCATTCTTCTGTTTGTAAACTGTAGGCTCATTTGTTTTCTTTTCCAAAGAATCTAATATATTTCTATTTTCATTAAGAAAGTGGCTAGTGTTTAGCTAATGTTTCATTACACATTGAAGACCATAGATGTGATCATGAGCCTGAACTTTTTTTAATGAAAACAGGGCATTTTTATGAAAATAGGACAGTATCTGGATCCAAAATGTAAAATTTGCCTCTATGACATCAATCAGAACAAATAGAATTTTGTTCTTGGGTCAGTTTCTCAGGGAGAAATGTAACATACAATTAGAGGTTTCCAAACTAGTGTGAGTTATTTAAAAATAAAAACCCATAGACAGTTACATTAGATCAATCTTTTCAAATGAATCTATAAGACAGTGTGGAAAAAAATCCGAAGTCTGAATGATTAGAAATACATGACTTGGAAGATTTATTCTACCTGGACGAATGTCACTACTTAAGATCTGCTGGCAAAAGGAAAAAAGTTTCAATCAAGTCAAGGTGTCTATTGTGCAAACAGATCTCAAACATTGCACATTCTGACAGTAATAACTCTACTATTGGAGAATGGAAGCATACATGGAAGCTTCATGCAGCACATGTTAGCTGTTATATGTTATTTAGATGAGAAACTACTCTTTCTATTTGTTTTTATTTCAGCACTATTCTCTGTTCTTCAATCTGAGGCTAGCCATGCTGTGAGAGGATAGTAAATCTACAGGAAAGGAATGAGTGTCAGGAAATACAGTTGTCACTGATAAGAGTCAGGTTGCAGGCTACGGTGGACATTTTCACTTTTCTTCCCTTCATCTATTTCTAGATAGCCTATGAATAAATAAATGTACTGCAATATAAAGTGTCATCTATATATTGCATCTATAAACATATATACATTTTCTACAATATAAAATGAGTTAGAATAAAATAATATTCATTTAGTTATAATGCAACAGTTTCCAAAATCCTGCATAAGTAACTAGTCAAAGCCTAGCTGTGTACCCACACCTTATTCTTCCTGTTACAAGCATGAAAGCAGTTTACTATTTGTATTAAAATAAAAAGGCTAATCATGTGCCCTTCTTTTTTTCTAATGATCATCTAGAATTACTAAGTTCTTTGGGTAACTTTGGTAATTGGTACAATTAAATATGACAGGATGTTGATTAATTTCTTATAATCTATAGATGATGTGGAGGAACATTCATTTATCTTTCTATTTGTTATCATGGTACATGTTTCAATTTCCTCAGACTTTCCTTTAGTATTGATGATAAACCTTTGAATGATTCAACAAACCTGGAGTAGAAATGATCCCAACTGTATTCATATGTTCATATTTTAATTATAATCATATTTTATTTATGAATAGCATATTTGGTAGCTTGTATGAGTCTTATTCACTTACTGCTCTTGATAAAGCATGCAATATTATATTATATGGTTAGAATAAACATAATGTATAAAATATGAACAGATTACCTTATTCTAAAACTGAGAAAAAGTCACTCTGTTCTTCTAGGATAAGCTTTATGTGTTATGAACTGTGAAGCCACAAAGGATCTCACGATTGAAGGTTCCTCTTCTTGGTTAATTATCCGTCACTGATTGATGTCATAATAGCTTTGAATTTGTCCTTTTGTCTTATAAACGAGATCTGGTGGAGCTTTTAAGAATAAAAGTGACGGGGCCTACGGTGGTGGCACAAGCCTTTAATCCCAGCACTTGGGAGGCAGAGGCAGGCAGATTTCTGAGTTCGAGGCCAGCCTGGTCTACAGAGTGAGTTCCAGGACAGCCAGGGCTACCCAGAGAAACCCTGCCTAAAAAAAAAAAAAAAAAAAAAAAAAAAAAAAAAAAAAGAATAAGAGTGACCAAAAAAGGACATGGTCTGTGTCCAGTGACTCACAATTCTATTTACTTTATAGTATAAACAATGTCCCCTCTCACAGGATTCCAATGCACACATGGGGAGGTCCTCATCAAGATTCATATCTAACGATTATAAGTGGTTTAATAGGGACTGTCACCCTCAAAAGGCTGTTCTATTTACTTGAAGATTTTCTGCAAATACAAGAGTCATATTATGTTTTTCCGATTTGAAATTTAAAAAAAATGGGTCAGAGAAAAAGAAAACCATGACCATACCAACACAATGCTGAAAGGCATGTACTTAAGGAAATCAGGTATGAAGTAATTTCTTGAGTACTGTATATAGGTAGTTAATTCCTAAAATCACTAATGCACATTGACACTGAAATTTGTATCTTATAATCAAATATTCAAATAATTATATCTAATTATGTCATTAAGATTGCAGCTTTTAAACTATTGACATATCTATCTCACACATAAATTTGTTCTCAGTACAAATTAAAACACATTGCCTATAAAATAAGCTTAAGAATCTTTGTAAAATACTGATGGATGATACCCATGGGCCAAAACCCAGTAACTTCTGTTTTGCATGAAACTTTGATGTTTATAACGCAATTAACAGATTTTTCTATATAATCAGAAAACCATAAGAATTTTAGTTGTAAAACATCTTTTTTTTTAATGTGTATGTAAAGCTATACCTGTGACATTAACAGTAAGGGGTAGTTTTCTTCTGATGATCTTAACAAAATTATTTTGGACATTTGGAACTTAGTTCACAGCCTGAAAACCTCCAGTTCATAATGAGAAGCTGTCTACTTTAATATTTTTATTTTCTAGTCTTCCTAGCATCTATGCAAAATAATGCATTCAAGTATAAAGTTCAGTTTTATTCCACCCAATATAAAAATAGACTTCTACAGAATTCATAAAATTCTTATTTGGCTTAAAAGTCTTACAATTTGTTTTTGTTAGATTCATGTTATACATTAAAGATCTAGAACAGAATTAAAAGAAGTACTTTCTATTTTGAGAGTTAAATTTCTACTATCAACCACAAAAGTACGTTTTGTTCAAAGGTAAAGCATATAAGTAATGGAGCCATAGTGGGACAGCTAATAACTAGCAGGTGATCATCCTGATATAGCCTGCTTCTGCTTTGGCTTATTATATAATCTGAGACAGGGACACCTATTAAGCAAGGATGTAAGGGATTCATTTTAGATAAGATTCCTGCTATTAATATACTTTTCCTGTAAGAGCAACAATATCAACCAACCAGACCCTCCAGAGCTCCCAGGGACTAAGCCATCAACAAAGTACACGTGGCTCCTGCTGTATATGTAGTAGAGGATGGCCTTGTCAAGCATCAATGGGAGGAGAGGTACTTGGTCCTGTTAAGGCTCGATAGATGCCCGAGTGTAGGGGAACTGAGGGCAGGGAGGTGTGTTTGTGTGGGTGGGTAAAGAAACACCCTCATAGAAGCTGCAGGACAGCAGATGGCATAGGGGGTTTCTGGGAGGTGAAGGAACCGAGAAAGGGGACAACAGTTGAAATGTAAATAAAGAAAATATCCATTAGAAATGAAAAATATTTACTTTTCCTGTTGTTATTAAACATATATCACAATCACTAAGTGATAGCACACCCTGTTGGAGCAGATCTCTGCAGATCCACAAAGTTGTGCAGCCTTGTAGCTATGCTGTATAGACAAATAGATGACTTATGTCTTAATGATGATCCTATAAGAATTCCTCAAATTATATACATGATTATTAAGGTCTTTTATAATAGGACTGCTAATAGGTCCTTTTCTAATAGTCAAAACTGCAATGAGAACTCTGCCAGTCTCACAAGTGTCACCAGTTAATTGTTCTTAGGCGGTAACCAGACTTTCTTCTACTCAGAGCACATTCCAAGAGATTGTAAAACAATTAACCAAAGATCATAAAAAGGGAACTAATGATTTACTATGTGCTAGGAGAGAAGACTAAAATATTGACTGGGTTTAGCAAAACAAAACTTCACTAATAACCTAGTTATGGTTTTAAACCATCAGTAAACCTGTGGCGCTGAGACAGGTGATGGATGTTTAGCCAAATGAGTACCCCTAATGAATATGCATGTAAACATTTGCTGTTGTAGACTTCTATTTCAATTGATGGCTTGATTTTTTGTGTGAACTAGACTTTTTTCCCTTTCCCCATTTAGAATGTTTTCCCTTCCCTCGTTTAGGATCTTTTTGCTTTTTCCCTTAGATAGATTTCACAGGAAATTTTTTACAACTTAATAATAAATGGTATAATCATTTTCTAAGTCATAATCTTTTTTTCTTCCTTTTTCCTTCTGACTTTCAGGCTGAAAGTTCCTGAAAGTTGCAGTTCCTACTGAGATAGAACAAAGGCAACATTGCTTAATCCTCTGTGGTTAAGCCTAAAGTGTCTAAGGATGTTGGCCAGTGTAGGGAAATGCAGGGCCAGGAAGTGGGAGTAGGTGGGTTGGTGAGCAGGAGATGGGGAGGGGAAAATATCTAATTAAAACAAACAAACAAACAAACAAACAAAAAAAGAGGCTACAGGAGGTGTTAATCACCTAACCCAGCAGTCTTTTACCCTCAGAAAGAGCAAGAACTTATCATCAGCATTTCGGTACAGTTAGAAAGCCCTGAGACCCTCGGACTACTCTGTGACTCCACCACTCTCCTCTCCTGGCTGGGAGGCTCTCAGCATAATGCCCTATATTGCTTGGTGGCATCCAATCGTCCTTCTTGTTATAAGCATACTCTGATATATTTCCTTAATCAGGAAATTAGCCAAGAGTTTATCCCATAACACAAACAGAAAATACCTATACATTGAAATTATGAGTTTCTTTGTGTACTATATCCCCTGAGTGTTACAGAAATAGTTTGTCAATTACTCTTTTTGTTAGTGTTTCTTTTAAACTCTATGTTCAAATGAATTGCTGAGTTACACCTATATATTAACAGTTGTCTCTTGAAATAATTGCTATTTAGGTTTGTAAAGTATTCATTAACTGTCTCCCAAATTACTTAAAAATCATAATAGACATTTAATGGGTGCTTTAAAACTGGAATAGAAATTACATTTGATTATAAGTAACTATAGGTTTATAAAGCTATCATTATATGTCTATTAAAACCATTTAACTTAAGTGTTACATAATTAGTGAAGAGCCAGGATTTTAATTGCACATTTGCAAACTGCCAACTTGCTTTAAATATTCATTTTATCCACAGCAGAAAAGTTAGTGGTGTGAAGATTGTATCGGATTTTTTTGTAAGGATTCTGTGAGATACAAATCACTCCTGATTCTGTGAGATGCAAAATCTAAGAAGTTCATGTCACGTTTAGTGATCATGTTCTATACAAAAAAACTAAAGATGATTTAATTATACATCCTCAAAGAAGGAATATCTTCTTTCTCCTTTCTATGCCACACAAAACAAAAGAATAATAAAATACTCTATAAAAATCCAAAGGCCTTTTCTTTCCCATCTTTCAGGTAACTGAGTGGTTTTAGCATGAAAAATTAACAGGTGAGATGGAAAATAATTGATATCAAATTATGATTCAGTAACTACTGCCTTGTCCATAAAATACATCACATGTTTCTAATTAAAAATATAATTTTCCATTAATTCATCTCCTAAGGAATTTTTTGTTATCATAGAAGTTAAGTGGATCTTAAGAGAGAGACTAAATTGTACATTTATGTCTTGAAGTATCAACTCATCTTGAAGTCAAGATTGGTAAGCAAAATTCAAAGAAGAAGATTGTAATTTGATTGCAGGTTCAGCTCCACAGCTAAATAAAGTGCTGCAGACAGGAGGCTTTTAGAGGCACTGAAATTCCTTTTGCAAAGGTACCCAGTTTTAATTCTTTAGTAAATCTTCATTAGACACCTGAGTTTGCCTCTTTCAAACCTGCAAAAGAAACACTCTGCTGAAAGAAAATTTATTTAGATATCATTTCTTCTCTGAATGCTTCGTCTCTGTAGAAAAAAAAATTGCATGTAAACAAGCTTTTGATTTCTTCAGAATCCATCTGCCTACATTTACTCTTCTTGTTTTTAACCCCAGAATAAGCATCACCTGCCTAGGATGCTGGAAACACGTTGCAACAGCACTGCTTAATTTTGTACACATCAACGTAAAGTCCTAACATGAAGACAGCTTCATCTATTTTACTCGGGACTGGTCACCAGCATCTTTACTCACTCTTTGAATTCTTATCAATTGTCTGACACAGACAATGATACTCATAACTTGGTTTTGTTGAACCCATTTCTTTCTTTTTTTTTGGTTTTTTCGAGAGAACCCATTTCTTAAGTAAAACCAGCAGAGGTGAAAATAGAGAGCAAGACACTTTGAGCCTCAATGTTCATAACAACCCATGACACTTTGTCCATAGCAGCAGAATTCCCTAAACCTTTGAGATTCAGGTTCTTTTTCTGGTCCAATATATTGTATTTTTGTTTTAACTACCTTCTAATTAGAACGTTGCTCTGATCAACTTCCGCTTTGTCCTTACCCTTCTTCATGCATGGAGTAGTCATAAGAAAATATTTTGTTTCTTTTTATCTTTATATGTATCAGACTTGGTAAAAATCCCAAATATTATATGCATAAGGGATTTTCTCGTTTGAATTTGTTCCTATTTCTTTTATACACACACACACACACACAAATATCCTTTGATTTCATCATAACAGCTGTCTAAGCAACAGTTAATCTCTTTAAGAAGAATATAGTTAAATATCTTTTTTCTATTGATTTATTTATTTTAAAATCCAGCTTTTTCCCGTCCCACTCCACCCTCTGACTGTTCCACATCCCATACCTCCTCCCTGCCCTCCCTGTCTCCACCAGGAAGTCATCACCTTTCCACCCCCATCCCACCAGACCTCTAAACTCCCTGGGGCCTCCAGTCTTTTGAGGGCTAGGTGCAACTTCTCTGACAAACCACAGACCTGGCAGTCCTCTGTTGTATGTGTGTTGGGGGCCTCACATCAGCTGCTGTATGCTGCCTGGTTGGTGGTCCAGTGTCTGAGAGATCTCGGGGGTCCAGATTAATTGAGACTGCTGGTCCTCCTACAGGGTCATTCTCCTCCTCAACTTCTTTTCAGCTTTCCCCTAATTCAACCACAGGGGTCAGCCGCTTTTGTCCATTGGTTGGGTGCAAATATCTACATCTGACTCTTTCAACTGCTTGTTGGGTCTTTCAGAAGGCAGTCATGATAGTCCCTTTTTGTGAGCACTCCATAGCCTCAGTAATAGAGTCAGGTCTTGGGACCTCCCTTTGAGCTGGATCCCACTTTGGACCTGTCACTGGACCTTCTTTTCCCCAGGCTCCCCTCAATTTCCATCCCTGTAGTTCTTTCAGACAGGAACAATTATGGGTCAGAGTTTTGACCGTGGGATGGCAACCCCATCCCTCAACCCCCTCTTCTCTTGGATAGCTACTGAAGTGATAATCCCACTGATTTATGTGTTTTACCATGTAGAAGCTGATTTACTATTTCAGACAAGTCAGCATAATGTCATTTCTTGATTATTGGTTCACAAGCAGGGACACAACAAAGTCACATCAACTTATTTTTTTTTATATTTTTATTTTTGTAAAATTTGCTACAGGAATTTATATGTCTTACAGAGGATTAAAATCTACAACATTCAAAGAAATCAAAATCTTTGCCCCAGCAAAATGAAAAAAAAATCAACTAAACAAATAGGCTAATGCAATGAACAAATAGTTGCTAAACTATGAAACTGTGGGTAAACATATTAAAATACATTCAATTTCATTTGTCCTCAGATAAATGCAAATTAAAATTATATCCAAATTTCATTTTATGCCAATCAAAAATTTCACCATTAGTAAATCAGATGTCAAATGGCAAAAAGGAAGCCCAAAAGAAATCCCTTTGCATCATTGGCAGAGATATAAAACTAGTATTGAAGTTAGGGGTTCAGAATCACAAAACAATAATGGTGGTTCTTTCATTTTATCAGAAGCACCACTCCTGGGTGTTTATGTAAAATGACCCAAAGAAAAGTATCACTGAGGTAGTGGGATGTCAATGTTTATTGTTTGTTGCATTATTCAAAATAGCTAGAGGGAACCAGATAAGCTGAACCACAGCAGAAGAATGGATAGGGAAAGGGAGTGGTACAAAGTGCTGTTTTTCACAGCCATAACGAACAAAGTTTTGCCTTCATGACAATAACTGTGAATTAGATGGTTCAATGTTGAGTGAATTAAGCCAAGCTTAGAAAGACAAATCCAATTATTTCCTTGCACTTAAAGCCCCTGGATTTTGTATAGGTATGTGAAAAAATCATATTATTATAGGATGCTTTAATCTTTTCCATTATGGTGTTCACAGATAAATGGAGAAATCAAAATAGTAAAATTTGGTAAGTTGACAGTTCTCTGCAGCTTTCACATTGTTCACATTAACAGTCTCTAAAAACTGTTTCCTTGTCAATTCAAGCTATGACTTCTTTCTTTTCTCCTATAACCACAGCTCTTACTGTATCAGCATACAGCTCTTTTCCCCTTTTTGAACTTTATCAAAAATATGTATAATAAAATTACTCATCTTTACAGTGTAGAAATTCAGAAAACACCCCTGAACACATGTAACCCAACCATAGTGAAAAATGAACATTACTACAAACTAGTCTATACAGTGTGTTCATCTGGACTTGAATTCATAGCTGATAGTATGAAAAATATTCACGTGAGTACATAAGCATAGGGTGGTTATCTAAAGCAATTTGGTCATATGTGTATAAGAATGTTGTATAAGAATTTTTTTCCCCACATTTCAGTCCTCACTTTAATATTCATTGATTCTAAAGATAAATTACAAATACTGAAAATTTTGCTACAGCCTGACTTCTAAGAATATGGCATAACATACTTATTCATTTCATTTAAGTCTTCAGAATTTTTTTCAATAATGCCTTCCTTTTCAAAGCAGATTCTCCTCAACACGAACCTCCCACTTTGAGGTACAAGGTGACACCCCTACAACTTCTTATTAGAGGAAATTTCTAGTTTCCTCTTGCTTGAAATGAGCAAGAAATATTTCTCCTTTATAAATATTGCCTATACAGCATTTTGTTTACCACTATGATTTGAAATTACATTCATACAGCCATAGATAAGAATAAACAAGAAATATTGTTAATGTAGGGAAGTATATAAGTTTTACAACATTCAATATAAATAATGATATCAGAGTTATATTGTAATTTGCATTCTTTATAAAAGTTATCATATGAATAGAGACAAGATATTTATAGCTTACCCTAATAACCATTCAATTTAGCTAATTTTCAACACTCATTAATACATGCATGCCATCATCTCTTTTTATACAAAACAACCAAAATTATTGTCACTTCTTGCCTTTGTCTGAATCATCACACTTAACTCAATTTAAAACCTAAGATGTTCTTGCATTTATATCAAGAAGTAGTAAGACTGTTAGAGAGATTGCCTTTCTTAACATAGGAGCTAAAAGGTCCCTACAGCATGGTAACAATTGCAAACAGTGTGTAACCCTTGTAGAGAGCCAGCAGAGACATTACATCGTCGATTTGATATAACTAGAAAAGAAGCTAGAGATATAGTTACTCAATGTCAGAATTGCTGTCAATTTTTACCCGTGCCTCATGTGGGAATTAATCCACGAGGAATTCGGCCATTGCAGATTTGGCAAATGGATGTTACTCATATTTCATCCTTTGGGAGACTTCAGTATTTACATGTTTCCATTGACACTTGTTCTGGAATTATTTTTGCCACCCCCTTATCGGGAGAAAAGGCAGCACATGTTATCCAACATTGCCTTGAGGTCTGGAGTGCCTGGGGAAAGCCTAAAATTCTCAAAACTGACAATGGGTCACTCTATATTTCTCAAAAATTTAAACAGTTTTGTTGCCAAATGGAGGTGACCCACCTGACGGGCCTTCCATACAATCCTCAAGGACAAGGCATCATAGAACGGGCTCATCGCACACTGAAATCTTATCTAATAAAACAAAAAGGAGGAGTCGAGGAGGCTCTACCCTTAGTGCCACAAGTAATCATTTCTATAGCACTCTTTACTCTTAATTTTTTAAATCTAGATAGTCAGGGCCATTCGGCTGCTGACTGCCATTGCTTAGAGCCTGATAGGCCAAAAGAAATGGTCAAGTGGAAGGATGTCTTGACTGACCAATGGAAGGGTCCGGATCCTATCTTGATAAAATCCAGGGGAGCTGTTTGTGTTTTCCCACAGGAAGAAAACAACCCGTTCTGGCTGCCGGAGCGACTGACACGAAAAATCCTCATCACAGAAGATGGCTCCCCAGAGAATATCCCAGCAGATAATTCCTGTCCTCATCATGACTCTTCAGAATATTAGATCTGTCCCTGGCTCAAGGAAATTTACCTCCTAGATTTCTTCAGCCTTTTCTTTCCTTAAGGGATGGGTGGGAATTGGCCTGTTTGGTGTTGCCTTGTGAGCTGGCTTAGTGTTTCTTCTCTGAATGGTTTGCAGGCTCAGAGCCCAACAAAAACGTGACAAGGTAATAATTACCCAAGCATTTGCTGCACTAGAACAAGGAGCCTCTCCCGATATTTGGCTCAGCATGCTAAAAACAAAATGAATACTTAAAAGCTAATGGTCAGCGAGACTTAGCTCTTGCACCCCGTGGAGTCTTATCCCATTGCACATGGGAGAGTGAGCCAAACTGCCATATGTTCTCGAGGCCTGCTGCCTTTGACCCCTACGACGGGATTAGGCTGATGCCATAAACCAGGAGCACACCAATGAGTAGTGATCCAAAGGATCCCACCGATCTCTTGGTGCTGGTAATGGACAGCACATCAGCTAGCCTAAGACACGGGGCATCGGCCAGAGCCTATCATTTAAAACAAAAAGGGGGAGATGTAGAGAGCCTCGGTGAGCGGTGATAACCAGCAGATGGCGCTGACATCTGGTGCTCTCCCAAGTTTACAGGTGAATTGCGCAGGTGCTAGCAGAATGCACACCAAGTCACGGCCCATCCCGGGGTGTAATGCGCTCCTGAGTAAGCAGCCAATCAGAAATGAACATGCCGCTCCAGGGTATATTTAAACAGCGCCTTTTCAGGGCTTGGGGTCTCCCTCTTGAAGATGCAATAAACGTTTGTGTGTCCGCGTGCATTCTTGCTGGTGAGGCAACTTGCGCGGATCACAAACCCTTCACAAGTGAATTCTTCCAGGTGTACTGAGCTGAACTCATTTATTAGAAAGTCACACTTGTAGAGTGCTATGTGCAATGCTATTTTTTCTATCCTCTCAACACTTGGGCAACTTCACAGTAGGGTTGCACAAATATAAGTCATTATAGACTTTAATTGCATGCATTTTATGGCTGCTGTCAATGTAAGAGTAAAAAGATTAATCACTTCTGCACTTAGTGAACATGCTAGGGCCTTTTAAAGATTCAATCTTGTTCATTTTTTCTAAAAGGCTTATTGAAATGCACAGATGTACGTTTTGATTGACTGCCTTTCCTACTATTTCAGTGGTCAAACTAAAAGCCAGTGCATTTATCAAAAGGAGAGAAAGCCACTTGGAATAGAATATATTTGTGAATAACAACACTGAATAAAACTTCCAGTTGTGGTTAAATGGCATGCATATTATTTTAAGCAAAATAGTCTATATGATGTGGGGTAAATGTGCAAAGCATCTTTCTTGAGTAAAAGTGGGTTGACTCAGTCAGCAGTATTCCCTATGAATTGTTGCATTTCTGTGTTCAAGATTTAACTTGAGTCCATGGCACTTGCTATATTTTATACTTCCAATATGACTTTTCTTTTCATGGAATTTGGTTTTCCTCTGATGCTATAAGTACTTTCATTTACTCTGGATAGAAATAGTTATTGCAAAAATCAAAGTTAATTTATTAATTTATACTGTTCCTTCTAATATCTTAATCTGTGCTTTATGAACAATCTTAGACTCCACTCAATGTACACATTTTTTAATCATTCCATTTCTGTTGTGTTCAGTGGTTCCACCCCATAATAATTTCATGACACCTTATTTCAAGGGTATATTAACATTTTATAATAGTGACCAACATAAATATAGTATCTTGCCTTGTTTTGTTATTGCTGTGATAAAGCACCATGACCAAAAGTAATTTGGACAGCAACATTGTGGTCTTTTGTATTTTTCCCCTTTTTCCTCTTTACAGCATACTTTTTAAATCTTAATTTGGCTTATTATTGTAAAAAAAAAAAAACTATGAACAATACAATTTGGGGAGGAGTGGGTTTATTTGGCTTATACTTTTATATTTACTCATTCCTGTCATGAAAGTAATTCAAACAGGGCAAGAACCGGGAAGCAGGAGCTGATGCAGAGGTCATGAAAGGGTGCTGGCTTGCTCTTTGTGTGTCTTATTTAGATTTTTTTTTCTTTTAGAAACCAGCCTGGAAATGGCACCACCAAAAATGCACCAGTGTTTCTCCCATCAATCACTAATTAAGAAAATACCTTACAGGCATGTTTTAAAAAAAATATTTTATTTATTTACATTCAAGTCATTGCCCCCACCTCCTCAACACCCTCCCACAGTTCCTCTTCCCATTCCTCCTCCCCTTGATTCCAAAGAAGTGCTCCCTCCACCAGACCTCCCCCTTCTCTGGGGCTGCCAGTCTCTCAAGGATTAAGCACTTTTGCTGAGCTCAGTCCATGCAGACCTCTGCTATATTGCCAGGGGCTTTAGATCAACAATGCATACTTCTGGTTGCTGGCTCAGTCTCTCAGAGCTCTCTAGAGTATGGGTTAGTTGAGACTGCTCATCTTACCATGGGGTCACTCTCCCCTTCAGCTTCTTCAATTCTTCCTCTAATTCACCCATGGGGTCCCCAACATTAGTCTAATGTTTAGGTATAAGTATCTGTACCTGTCTCAGTAAGCTAACGGTAGGGCCTCTCAGAGAACAGCCATGCCAGGCTCCCATGTATAAACACACCATAGCATCAGTAATAGTGTCAGACCTTACTACCCATCCTAGGATGGATCCCAAGTGGGCCAGTCATTGGATCACCTCTCTTTTAGTATCTTCTCCATTTTTGTCCCTGCAGTTCCTTTAGACAGGAACAGACCTGGATCAGAAACATTGAATGTGGGTTAATACCCAGTCCCTGGAGACATTTTCTTAATTGCAGTTCTCTTCTCTCAGGTGACTTTACCCCTGTAAAGTTGACATAAAACTATCACCCACACTCGTATTCCATTAAGATAGGAAGTCAGAACAAGTGTTTGAGATAGGAATATGGAGGCAGAAATCGAAGCACATGCCATTGAGGAATATAGCTTATTGGGATTTATATACAACTCAGGATCACCTGAGTAGAGGTGGCACTTATCACAGAGGACTGGATCCTCAAACCAATAAAAGTAATTTTTTAAAAATGTACTATACAAGCTTCCCTTCATCCAAATCACAAGGAGGCATTTTCTTCTGCCCTGAAGATATTATGCCAATCTAACAAAAATAATAACACAGACGGAACTGGAAAAACAGTATAACATAAAACATACTATATCTAGGAAGTAGGGATTACATCACTGCAGAGACAAGTCACACCTCTGTTCATGTGGCAGAACTTACCTCATTATTCTGATGCTTCAGTCTCATCAACTCTCACTACAGTAACTTGTTAACTGAAGAAAACGGACAATAAAATCTCAACGAGTTCTTAGCTTATCATATTTAACTCATCATGGATGGCTGACCTACAGGTTACACATAAAGAGTTATTGTTAGAATATTATTATTTGAATAAGAATAAGAAAGATAAAATGGGGATTATCTAGTGGTAAGTCCTGAGTTGTTTTATTCCCAGTTATATTGTCTCATGTTCATGCTCTTAAAAATTCAGCTGAATCTGGAAGACCTTGTAAGAGTCTACATGTTGCAATGTGAACATAATCAAATAACCCTCTTCATATATTCTCCAGAAGCCCTGTTTTCTATAAATAAAACTTATGTCTACCCAATAGACATTATTGTTTTCACACTATACATTACCACATGTTGATTTGCACTGTGAGACTCTTGAACATAATAGCATTTCTTTCATTAAAAATGCAGTTCATGAATGACTGTTCCTAAGCTGTCTATAAAGATTGCCATATTTTATTGTCAAAGTGTCATGATTTGGACTTAGAATGTTCCTTAAATGTCAAACGCTGGACACTTGGTCTTCAGGGTAAGTTACTTCTGCAATATGGTCAAACCTTTATGATGTAGAGCTTGAAAGAAGGATATTAACTTAATAGGATGTGCCACCAAAGGAGCTAATAGTTCTCCAACCCATTCTTTCTCTTTTTCTTAGTATCTACCAAACATAACTAGTTCTTCTCTACTACACGGTCCTCATCATGAAACTTTGCGTACAATGATAAACAAACAAACAAACAAACAAAAATCACCAAACCATATACTAAATTTTCTGAAACAGTAGAAAAATATATTATTGTTGTCATAATTTTGTAATTTCAGATAATTTTGGGGGGTACATATGAGTCCCAAACTGACTTTGCATAGTTTAATTTTACATAAAGACATTTGTTACTCATCCCTCCATCACTGTGAACATATTTGAAATATTAACTTTTTAATAAATAGATTTTATTTCACTTAGAGTTTGAATGATAGTTTATGGTTAGTTGTTATCATTGTATACCTTGAGTATGAAGATTTAAGAAAAAAAGGAATTTTCTTTTAGGAGCTTGTCCATAATTCCCTAAACACTTTCCACTAAGCAGCATATCTTTTTTTTTCAAATGGGATATTTTATTTATTTACATTTCAAATGTTATCTCCTTTCCCAGTTTCCCCTCTGCAACCCCCTTATTTCATCCCCCTTTACCCTGCTTCTATGAGGTTGGTCCCCCACTCATACACCCACTCCTGACTCACTGCCATCGCATTCCAATACACTGGGACATTAAGCCTTCACAGGACCAAGGGCCTTCTCTCCCACGGATGCCAGATAAGGACACTTCAGTTCCTTCAGTCCTTCCCCTAACTCCTCCATTTGGATCCCTGTGCTCAGTCTGATAGTTGGCTGTGAGCTAAAGTACTGTAGCTAAAAGGTCTTGTTAGCTTTTTGTGGACCAAGGACTGGAGGACATGCTATATAGTGAAATTGTAAGTAGTATTTCTGATCTAATGTATGGGAGTGCTATGTATATTTATTTAGGCATATTATTTCATAGTAAACAAAGCTCTCCTATTGTACAATATTGATTATGTTCATCAAAGTGTTTTACAGACTTGACAACTTTCAATAAATTTTGAAGAAAAATATAATCTGTTTCATATGTAAATACCAGCCTATGTAACTTTAGAACTATTGTTTCTATTCACTAAACCTCTATGTTTGTCTCTCTTGGATTCTAAAATTTCTAATTCGAGTGTCTATTCACTTTTGTCTGATATACTTATGAATTTAAGAGAAAAAATATTGTGTACTAGGTAATGAATTTGTATCTATAATGTGCAAATGGACTTCTTAACAACAGTAAGTTGCTCCACAGTGCTTTGTTCACTGTGATTTGTCATGAAACTGGATATACAAATGAACAGGCACCTGAACAAATAATCCCACATTGAATATCATGCTGATGACTTTCCATCTGTCCACTCATGTCAAGCATTCAGGCAAATAAGTGCCACCTGTCCACCTTGTGCCTGGCTCTTTGACACCATCTACTCCTAGAAATAAGCTCATAGTTCCAATGTATAAACTGAAGAAGTCAGACAGTGTTACCATTCCACAGGTCACTAAACAAACAATCCCAGCCTGTGTAGATGCGCCTATCTCACAGAATTGACTGTGGCTATTAATAGCAATAACTGTTCTAGGACTTCTCTTGGGGAGATGTGAACAGATGTCTGTTTATCCAAGACCAGGCACCAAATACAAAATAAGTAAACAATTTTACTCAAATCTTGCTTGGTGAACCAATGGGTTTACTTGGGGACTATTAGGAGGATGGAGGGCAATAGATGACTCAGGCCAGGCAACTGTGCCACTGAGAACTCTCACTCCAACCGGAGTGATGACTCACTAAATTGTTCATCCATGGAACTTCCTAATCAGTTTGCAAGAAGGATGCTCCAGGAAGAATTCTCTCTTCCCAATTGCTGGTAATACCATTGTAATGAAAAGCCTTGTGAGTTTTGTTGATTTTCTAAGACTTCTGTGCTCTTAGGTTTTGTGAGATTCCTCAGACTCTTATACTTGCATGTCACTTCTTGGGAGGGAATCAGTCTTTCAATTCAGAGTAAATAGTACATAACATTTATCATCTACTATTACTTAACATTCTTCCTGCTCCCAAATAATAATTGTTTCCTGGGCCTTAGAGGGGATGGAATAGATGCTTGCTTTTTCAATTATTATTTGAGGCTGAGGATTTGTCTATTATACCACAGTAGTCCTATAATGATCACATACTCTTTTTTACTAGATATTTTCTTTATTTATATTTCAAATTTTATCCCCTTTCCCCATTTCCCCTCCAAAAGCTTCCTATCCCATCCTCCCTCTCCTTGATCACAAACCTACCCATTCCCACTTCCCAATTCTGGCATTCCCCTACACCAGGGCATCAAACCTTTACAAGACCAAGGGCCTCTCCTCCCATTGATGTCCAACAAGGCCATCCTCTGCTACATATGCAGCTGGAGCCATGGATCCCTCCACGTATAACTCTGGTTGGTGATTTAGTCCCTGGGAGTTCTTGGGTTACTGGCTAGCTCATATTGTTGTTCCTTCTATGGGGCTCCAAGCTCCTTCAGCTCCTTCAGTCCTTTGTCTAGCTCCTCCATTTGGGACTTATGCTCAGTCTAATCATTGGCTGAGAGCATCCACCTCTGTATTTGTCAGGCACTGGTAGAGCCTCTCTGGAGACAGCTATATCAGGCCCCTGTCAGCAAGCATTTATTCGCATCCACAATAGTGTCTGAGTTTGGTGACTGTATATGGGATAGGTTCTCACCTGGGGCAGTCTCTGGCTGATCTTTCCTTTGGTCTCTGTTCCACACTTTGTCTCTGTAAATCCTCCCATGGACATTTTGTTCCCTCTTCTAAGAAGGACTGAAGTATCCATACTTTGGTCTTTCTTCTTCTTGCATCTTGGGTGTTCCAAGCTTCTTGGATGATATCTACTTATCAGTGGTACATATCATGTTTATTCTTTTGTGATTGGGTTACCTCACTCAAGATGATATTTTTTAGCCCCACCCACTTGCCTAAGAATTTCATGAATTCATTGTTTTTAATAGCTGAGTAGAATAGCTGAGTTCAAAAACTCATTTGATAGCAGATGTTCTCAAGGATGTAGAGAAAGAGGAACATTTCTCCATTGCTGGTGAAAGTGCAAGCTATTACAACCAAAATATGTACCACATTTTTTGTATCCATTCCTCTGTTGAGGGACATCTGAGTTCTTTCCAGCTCCTGGATATTATAAATAAGCCTGCTATGAAGATTGTGGAGTATGTGTCCTTATTATATGTTAGAGCATCTTCTGAGTATATGCCTGGTAGTGGTATAGCTGGGTCCTCAGGTAGTATTACGTCCAATTTCCTGAGGAATCACCAAACTGATTTCCAGAGTGGTTGTAATAGCGTGCAATCCCACCAGCAATGGAGGAATGTTCCTCTTTCTCTACATCCTTGAGAGCATCTGCTATCACCTGAGTTTTTGAACTTAGCCATTCTGATTGTTGTGAGGTGAAATTTCATGGTTGTTTTGATTTGTATTTCCATGATTACTAAGATGTTGAACATTTCTTTAGGTGCTTCTCATCCACTCGGTATTCCTCAGTTGAAAATTCTGTGTTTAGCTCTGTACCCCACTTTCTAATAGGGTTATTTGGTTCTCTGGAGTCTAATTTCCTGAGTTAAAACTACCCAGCAGATAAAAAGACAGCATTTTTAACAAATGATGCTGGTTTAAGTGGTAGTTAGCATGCAGAAGAATGCAAATTGATCTATTCCTATCTCCTTGTACAAAGCTCAAGTCCAAGTAGATCAAGGACCTCCACATAAAACCAGATATGCTGCAACTAGTAGAAAAGAGAGTGAGGAAGTGTGGGCTTGGGTCCCGATTATGCTGATCCTGGGGTTGTGTGATGTGTTAGTTATAAGGAGGCAATGAATAGTCATAAGATACCTTATTATAGGAAAGAGAAAGGAAACCAGCCATGTGGAGAGAAAGAAAGGAAAAGAAGGAGAGGAGAAGAGAAGGATAGAGAGAGGGCAAGTGAGCAAGAAATCAGGAGAGGAAGCAAGAGAGAAAGCAAAAGAGGAGGGGGCAAACTGCCCCTTATATTGTGAGGTGGGGCTAGCTGTCTGTGGGGCAGGGCATTCCTGGCTGCAGTCAGATGACTGGGGGTAGGGTCCATCTAGAATGTTGGGAGCTTGGGGAATTGTCTACATGACAGAACATATATCTCCCGCTGCCAGCTGCCGGGAGTTGGGAGTGGGGTTGGGACTGAAACAGTAGCCAAAGTCCCAGGAGGTGCAGGTGCAGGCAGAAATTATTGCCCACTGGATCACTGGGGTTCCAGATTTATACTCGACTGGGCCCAGGTTGTCTGAACAGACCACTGCCCCACTGAGAAGAGCCTAAAGCACATGGGCACAGGGGAAAATTTCTTAAACAATACACCAATAGTTTATGACCACTTGTTCTGAGCAGTGCATGTGACTGAGTCTGCCTAGTAAATATGGCCTCCTGCAAAAAGGGCATCCACCGTCCAAAAATGAGATTCTTTAAAGTAAAAATCAATATAAGGGAAAATGTTTAGAGTAGAAGTTGACAGATGTATCATACTTCTATAAACAAAACCATCATAATAACCTCTAATAGCATGCCTAAAACCTCTACAGCCACAGGTATTTTCTTTCCTCTAGGTCAGATCTTAAAGCCACTTGTAAAGCAGTTGGCTGTAGTAAAGCAGCTAGTCACTATTTTACTAGTGGGCAAATTTTCCTGGCATGTTGGCACTGCACCATTCAAGGTCCTCATAACAATTTTAACTTCAAGCTATGTTCAAGCCTGATTTTCTTCATGCCCTGTATGTGGTATCTTCATCTGGAACTTGTGAATGAGTTGTGTTTTGTAAACAACATCAGTGACATTAGCCTGTATTATTCACAGTGGCAAAACTAAAGAATCTTCTCATGTGTCCATCAGTGAGTTATATTGACATGTATTACCTAGCCTAAAAGAAAAATGAATTTACTTATTTCTATAAAAATATGGATCAAATTGGAACTCATCAGCTTAAAAATAACAAAGCAGCCACATAAAGTTAAGTATCACTGATGTCATCTAAGAGAAAGTGTTCATGAATATGAAGTTAGAGACTACTAAGGATGTTTTAAAAAGAAAGAGAGAATGGAAGTAAATAAACGTGGTTAACATGGAATAGAAGGAATGTATATTGTCAAATTGTATTGTGTGTGCATATGAAAAAGTCACCTTGCAAACTAACTCTATACAATTAATATGTGAGACTCAATAGAACATAAAATGCTCAAAGGATCATTATTAGCCTGACGTATGCCTTTGGATATGCTTAAATTCACAGAATTGTGATCAAAGGAAACACTATAACAATACTATGAAGGAATATGTCTATTATAAACCAATATTAAAATGTTCAATTAGAATAATTGAAATTAAAATGTTTTCCCTAAACAAATATCAGGTTTGTGTGAAAGCCTTTCTTAAACTGTTATTGTATACAACAATTTTTAATATGGTAAATATAAGACAGCACCAAGATAAATGGATATCAAATAATTATACCGAGTTAAAGAAACCATAAAAGAAGAATGCACTCCATTGAGTCCACTTATATAAAGTTGCAGGGAATGCAGCACATCCAATGATGGAAAGTTAGCCAATGTCTTACCAAGGCCCAGGCTATGGTAGACAAAGCCAAGAGTGCACACAGCAAAACAAGGACGTATTACCAGATGATAATATGACATTGACTGATATGGTGCTGTAATTTGTCAAATATATTCAAAACCCTCATATATAGCTTAACTGTTTCTCTAATAAAACATCTCATAGTGAGTGATACCTACATGTCTCTTGATACAAGCTGGATGCTTCTAAAGGGATTTTGAATAAGTTACAGACTATAAAAAATATTACCATTCATAGCAAAACTTACCTTTCTGTGGGAAAATAAACATTTGGTTGCAATGTTTCAAGTATCAACTGACTGCTTTATAATGTTGCATAAAATTTCAAAATTGTCAGTAGACCTACATAGAAATACTTAAAAATATCCCACCTCATTGGTTGAAATTTCTAGTGGGTCAGGACAGTATCAAAAAAAAAAAATCACACTGTTCTACTCAGGAGGAAGCCCATGTGAGTGAGAGATACCTTTATAGGTTCTTTTGGGCCCTACAGGGTTTACTTGTAGCTTAGACTTTTTTTTATCTAATGACTTATTAATTACACCAAGAAGATATGTGCAATTAACTATTTGCATACTCTTGGAAGACCCTGATATTTCACCGAATTGCTCATTTGTAGAGAGAACTAAATACATCATTTCAGAAAGTAATTCCAAAATTCTTCTCGCAGAGAGTAAGTATAGACTATTACAATTACTACAATTAGAAGGAACATATCAACATAATTCTCTTCTATTAGCTATCTATGTATGTAACTATCTATGTATGTAGATTGTCATACTCGCAAGAATGGCTACTTCCAAGTTCAGATTCCTTGTCTACATCATCATCACTTTGAGATTATGTTTGAAATCTCACCAGTTCGCTATTACTATTGTTAATCAAACAAATATGAGCAGTTTCTTGCATTCATCAGAAGAATTTTATGCGTAGTAAATCACTGCCAATAAAAAATAAGAAACATTCTAAAAGTCTGTGTTTGCTATTATAATTGAAAATTATACTCATTGAATTTTAACATATGAAAGAATATTTTATCCATAGCTTTCTTAAGAACTCTATTAAGTTTGATATCTAGTTTCTTAGCCTGCATTGACTAGATGCAGGTTAATATACGATATGAAGTTCTTAGATATAAGCTAGATAAAGAATTTCATATTTAAATTAATGCCATTATATTAATAGAGAGTAGGAGTAGTAGAGTGCAGTGCCTGTAAAAGGGACTTACAGCAGCAGGGAATACTGGTCTTTCTAAGGATAGTGTTACCCACCAAGTATTGTCACACCTCTTTCTCACAGCTGCTCACACTCAAAGTCATCATTTGGTTTACATTTTATTTGGATTGGTCAAGTGTATGCATTTTTTCATTATCATATCCCAAGCATGGAAACTACCATTTACCATGTAGAATGTAGTTAGCCATGAAAACATAGAAATTTATTATTGACTATGAATCTCTAAAGGAAGTGAATGAGTGAATATGAATCAAAACTCTCTTGGAATATCAGGCACAATGCTGAGATGACTGCTTCTAGAGACAGCTAAACCATTTTCTACATTGTATATGAGAAGATTTATTAATCTATATTGATTTAAAATAGTGAAACACAATTATCCAGCCACAAAGGATCTAAGGGTTTTACTATAAACTAGTGATGTAAATAAACATAGTTTAATAATCTGTGTAATCGCAGCAAAAGATCAATCAAATAATATATTTGGCTATGATGGAATAGTCTTTAGTTTATATATAGTAATATTTTAACACAAAAAATGGTTTGCTTGTACATAATGCTTCTATTCCTATGAATAACATATATATATACATGTATATGTATACATATATATATATATATATATATATACACACACATATATATGTATATTAAGATTTTTTTGGAATGAATCAGGTAAGGGCAATGAAGAGTGTGGATTTACGTTTTTTAAAAGTTTGCCTTATGCAAGGGCAAATTTAATTCTAATTGAAAATAATATTATTTAAAGGTCATATTTAGGGGGTATTTCATAAAACTTTAATAAGGCCACATGATAGTTCTTATGTTTTCTGGTTACATTCATTTCATCACTATTTGCCAATGCTTTAACATAATTATTTACTATTCTAAAACTAATTTTTCTATACTATCTTCATTTTAAAGACCATTCACTCAAGAAAATTATTTATTTCTAGTAAAATTTATCAAAAATCCAATTTCTAACTGTAGTACAAATGTGTTGGTACTAGATAGAAATGTGTCTACTTTACTGCACACTGACAATGATTCTTCTGGTAGATTCAGTATAATTTTTATCATTTTAAGATGCTTACTTTCCATCATTCTCAGTGTTCAAAGTCGGCTGTAAACTGCAATCTGGCAGCAGATTTATGGCGATATTTTAAAATAGGTTTTCCATTTTTCAGAATAACAATTCACTTGGCTTTGCAATGGATCAAGTTTTGACTTTAAAATGTGGATATGATGTTCTATGTCACGACAATGTATTACATGTTTCAAACTTTGGAGTGAATGATATGATGCACTCTTTGAGCAGTAAATTCCCTTCATTCTGTTTTAAGTGGCACAATTATCAATGAGTTATAAATAAAACTAGATTTTAACAAATGAACAACATTAACATAAAATTATACAAAACAAGACTAGGGTAAGTCTGATATTTCTGTCCAATCCTGCATGTAAATATGAAACTATTTACGACTCTCATTAGCTTTGTTACAGTTATGTGATCTCACCCTAACTGAAGACAGTGCACCTTGAAGCAAGCCGTTCTTCAGTCAACTGGATTTCAGCCACGTGCTGTCACACCTCCTTTTCTCAGTTGCTCACACCCAAGGTGATGATTTGGTTTACATTTTATCTGTATTGGTCAAGTGTATGCATTTGTTCATTATCATATCCCCAACATGGAAACCACCATTTACCATGCATTTAACCCATGAGAATATAAATTGTCCAATCCAAATGCATGTATTCTTCCATAGTTCAAACAGCTATAAAGCAATTTCTTCTCCACTATTGTGAATTATTTCAATATTTTTTATTTTACTTCAAATTGTGTGATATTTGAAACTCACTGTGATGGTTTGTGTATGCTTGCCCCAGAGAGTAGCACTTTTAGGAGGTGTGGCCTTGTTGGAGTAGGTGTGTCCCTGTGGACATGGGCTTAAGATCCTCATCCTAGCTGCCTGGAAGCCAGTCTTCCACTGGCAGCCTTCAGATGAAGATGTAGAACTTTCAGTTCTGCCTATACCATGTCTACCTAGATGCTGCCCTGCTCCCACCTTGATGATGATGGACTGAACCTCTGAATCTGTAAGCCAGCCCCTGTTAATCATTGTCCTTTATAAAACTTGCCTTGGTCATGGTGTCTGTTCATAGCAGTAAAACCCTAAGACATCCACTTTAAGTTTACTTTATGTAAAACCCAGTTAAACTAGTTACCTTCATTGAATAGGTCTCTTTATACAGTGTAACAAAGAACGATTAAATACATGACCTTCCATAAAGTAAAACTTATTCATCTGCAGTCACAACCATGATCTCCCCTAACCTCTTACTGATGAATTAGGCTATCTGATAGAATTTTTGTGAGCCTTTGACATATATTTTTAAAGCTAACATTTCTTATATTACGATTTTATACAATGAGTGGATGATCATTTGGATGTTCTTGGACTCTGTTTGCAAGTACTTCATTGATTAATTTTGCGCCTGCTTTCAAAAGGAAGTCAGTCTGTCTATAATTCTCTTTGTTAGATTTTACATGGTTTGGGTTACCAGGATAACTGTGGACTGATAAAATGAACTGGACAGTGTTCCTTTGATGTTACAGTTTTTTAACAGTTATTTTTCTTACTTATGTTTTTAATAAATAAATAAATGACACCTAGCCACTAAAGTAAAGGGCTAATGAGTTAACTTTGTACCTGCTTGGTACAGAGAAAATCTGTTTTCTCCAGTAGAATGACATCAGGTATGTGAGATGCTTCAAGTAGGCCTTATGTTCAAGAGTTGTAGAGTAGCATATAATGTTTTCATACTCCACAGGGTTTATGTCTGTGTGTTTAACTTGATTAAAATGTTTATTTTTAACTTTCGTGTTTTTTAAGTTTTGGAGAGCAGTCTGGTTTTTTCGGTTTGTTTTCAACTTTTGGGGTCTTTTTGGATTTTGGTTTTTGTTTTGTTTTTTTTTTTTCTTTTCTTCTTGGTTTGTGGGGTTGTTGGAAAGTTAAATGGGGAAGGAGGAGGAGATTTTCCGCAAGGACTTGGTGAAAGGAAAGAGTATGATGAATATATGCATGTATTATATATATGTATGTATGTGTATATATGAATATATGTGTATATATGAATACATATTCATATATATGTATATATAATGTTCTAAATAATAAAAATACAAGAAGAAGAAGAGATTAAAGCCACAAAGCTTAAATTAGAAGCAAGGTGTTTGTCATTTGTAAGGATAGACAGCAACACAATTGTTATATATTTAAAAGTAATTTAAGAATTAGATATTAGCCACAGAAAATATAAGTTATTGTTAAAATTGTGATTTCTGGAAGTATCTGGGTGAGCACTACATTCAGTTTCATCAACAAAATCAGGATAATTATAAAACTTTGCTCTGAAAACCTCAGTGCACAGATTCCTAAAACTTCTAAACAATGTTTTTCATAATGACGACTGTAGTAAGTTCTGAGATGATTGCTAGAGCTAAGGAATATTCTGCTGATGGTGAGCTTTAGTAGTTCCAAGAACCTCATTCCACCTTTTAAAGTAAATTTGTCTGTATTCAGTGCTTAAAACACATAAAATTTGCAACTAGAAAAACACAATTTATCTACTAATTTGGAGGGCTTACAGATAACAAAAATATGTATTCAAAATACAAATAAGAAACTAAATTAGAGGATATGTCACGACCTGCTTTTCGCAAACAGAGAGCCTTTATATGATTTTTTTAATTATACACACAGATATAATAGTAATAATATAATGTAATTGTATAATTATAATATCCATTTCTAAATTTATCATGAGAATTTAGGATGCTTTAGAAAGAGATTATAAGTTTTGAAAATAAAATAGAAAATAAATAGGAAACCTTCTAATACATCATCAAAAATATGGTATTTTGGAAGGCAGTAAAATCCCACAGTGCTTTTAGAAAGCATGACATTACTAATTAAATGGAAATATGAAGAATTAATAGTTTGCAAAGAGAGAAAAAAAGATTTATTATGCTCATAGTCCATGAGGACTACAAATTATCAGGCTTTTAAATTTTCACCCTATATCAGAAGAAAATAGAGAAATAGTCTGGGTGATAGTATAACTATATTAATATCATAAAACATATTCTATGGTTTGACATTTAGGATAAAACTATATATTGTTAGTATAATTATAAAAATAATGACATTGATTGAACAGAGGGAGAAAAGAAATGAATTTGCTTTAAAAAGGATGATACACAGCAAAGTAGAATTAAAATTAGCAAAACTAGAATTAGAAGATTAGAATACTATGGGATATACTAAGTAGAAAATATTTTACAATATCAATGTGGGATCTTTAATAAGGGATGTAAAAACTGAGAATTCTTGATTTCTGAGCCAGGAATGATAACATTTTTTCAATAGAGAAGAAAGAAGGTTCTTTAGGTGGTGTTTTACTGCTATAATAATATAACATACACAAGTAATCTACAATTAAAATTTATTAGGACTGTCAGGAAATCAAATCCAAAGCATAAACATGTGTTGAGATTCTTTGTACTTCTCCCACAATTGCCAGAAGACAAAATGAATTGAGTCTGCAGTCCAAATAATAGCATCATAAATTCATTCATGTTGGTGAAGAACTCATAATCCAGTCACCTTCAATTAGATCCCAGCTCTAACCTGTCATATTTGAGGTTCTATTTACAACATATATTAATGTTGCACACAAGAGGAAGTGTTCACTGTTAAATTTCACTGCTAGATTAGCTCTTAACCTACTAGATTTTATAGAAGCTGAAGAATAAATGATGGGATGAGTAAACGAGAAAAATTTTGGAAAATAACTCAAGTAAGTATGATTATAAAACCATAGTATAAATTAAATTCTAAGGTAAATGATTCAGAGCAAGAGATTCCCCAACTATTGTGGATCAATCACTGTGGATGTTTAAATGTATGAGTCTAAATGCCGAGGATCCATGCCAATAAGTACTAGAAACTGATCAAAGTTCCCAGAGACAAGACTCTGAATCCGATCCCAAGCCATAAATTTTAGTTTCATTTGTAATGAATTGTCTTGACCTTTAAGGTAAGAAGCAGGCCTGAAGGCTGGCCATGATAAGGGTGTCACTGGAGACTGTAGAGCTTGACTTAATCTCCGTAGATTGATTTTCGCTATAAAAAGTAAGGCAAAACAATCTAGCAAAAGTGAAGAGAAACAATTAAAAGCATGCCCTTTAAAAACATCCAAATTGTGAAGTCATTTCTAAGGTTTGTATGGTAGGGGATTTTCAAAAACATAAGTTAGGATGACTGGACAATACTCAAAACACATTTCACACACTGTATATATATTGATGGTGGTAAAATCCAATCACTATATAGAAATAAGCCTAAATATGAAAGACTTTTTAAGAAGATGTTATAAAGGCACTGAGAATGAAAATAGATTTTTTTAGATTTTTATATTAAGCAGAGAAAGAATAATTGGAAACTTAAAAATATTTCACATTTGAAGCAAAGATATCAAAGTAGGCCAGACAACTTTATTTGTTTATAACATCTATAGACTTATATTAAAGTGATCCCACTACTTTATTTATTCTCCGTATTGCCTTATTTCCATAAGTAAATATTACCTTATTTCCATAAGTAAGTTCCTTCAATGTCCTAAGATGAAAGTCGATGCTAGCTCTTCCTCTATCTATTCATGAGACCGTCAATGATCAATATACCATTATCAATATTAGCTGTTCTCAGAAAAATACTATGAATAAAGTCAACACTAATATTTAAGTCCTATCATTCAAATTTCTCTCTGCATTAGTTTAATTCAGGATTTAATTCCCAAATGTTTGTTAGATATTTTACAGGCTTCAGGACAATGTGATGATAATTTTTACTTAAATTTTACTTTGAATGACTCCAATGAACAACATTTTATGGATGAGTATGACAGACAAGGAATCTGAAAATGGTCTAAGATGACAAGACATAAAATATATATATTTTAGTTTATCAGTCAAAATATCCCTATTGTAATTAATACAATTGATGCTATCCTGTGAAGTCTCATGGGCAATATGGGAAAATTATTCCCATATTGCCTAATTAGGCAAGACTAATCTTCCTATAGAACACTTTTAACAATTTTTAACAATTTGCCTTCCAAATATCAATCTGCTTTTGATTTTTGTTAATTCTTGCTACATAGATCTTATATATACTGGTGGTAAGTAAGATTTTTTCCTGTGGCTTATAGTTAACATTCTGTTACATATCAAAATTGCTAACAAATGAATGATTAAAGACTGAGAAGCAAATCTATATGTCTTCAAGAACTCTTTGTACCTAATTTTACAGCAAGAAGGTTATTTAATGAATTTCTAAACTTTAATTTATGTAGTGTTATATATACATACATATAATAACATATATATGTATATATATTTGAACATGTGAATTTGTATATCATTTAATATCTTTAATCATCAATATTCTCAACAAGACAGAAATGTTGTAGAAATTCTTTAATCCTGACCTGCAGTTTCTACCCTAATCATTCAGTTCCTCGATAAAAAACACATAGAACCTTTATTTTCCCAATAAGCCTTAAACAGCACAAGAACTAGGCAGATATCTACCCACTAAGCTATTAGAATCTATATTTTCTATTGATAACCCTGAATTATTACTTATTATGTGTCATCTGGACTGCTCTTAACTCTAGTTGGCAAGCCTTTAGAGCCATGTTGCCTTGACTCCCACTCCCTGGCATCTTCCTCCTCCTCCTTCACCTTCTTCCTGTCCTTGTGGTTCTTCTCTGACCACAAGTCCAAGAATCTAAAAGTTCACATATGTCCTTTCTCCCCAGCTATTGGCTGTTGACATTTGTATTTACCAATCAGAAATAACTTAGGACATTCAAAAATAAGTATATTTTACTTAGAAGAATATCTGGTTCATGATAAGAAACAAATATGCTTGAAATATCTTTGAAAAACATTCTACAAGTTAAAAACTCAGTTAAGGAAGATTGAGTATTGCATTAACTACTTAATAACAAAATTAATATTCTTGAAAGGAAATTGTGTATTTGTCATTCCTGAATAATTAATATTTTGTGTTATTTAATAAACAGTACTCATAAGATATAAATTTATGGTCTGGTGAGATGGCTTATCTGTTAAAAGTGTTTATTACAGTTGCAGAATAGATGAGTTCAATTTCCAAAACCCACATCAAGTATTTTCCAACTCCAGTCATAGATATACAAGGCTCATGCACATAACTATATACAAGCACAAATATACAAGCATAATTTAATTTTAATTAAAAACATCTTGATAATGTGTAAAATTAGAATTTTATTTTACCTTGATATATGCTACTTACTAATCAAATAAATTAAAAGTTTCTAGACCCATTGCAAGAAAAAAAAATTAAAGTATAATTGGTTTGAGTACAGAAAAAGTAGTGAGTATTAATTCTCAGTATGAAACAGTATAAAATCATAAATTTTGGAAAATATTTTCATTTACACTCAGATGAGATGAAAGACCTTTAGGTCTCTAAAATACCTTTTAAATTTGTTTATGTAGTAAAAATTATTTATAGGAAAGTAGTTATTTTTATTAGAAGGTGAAAAAGAACAAATAGGGGATGGAGATATGGCTTGTCTTTTAAGAGCGCTGACTGTGCTTTCAGGAGACAGTTCCCTACACCCACATGACAACATGCAACTGTCTGTAACTTCATTTACATGGGATCTGAAATCCTCACACAAGCATACATACGTCCAAAGCACCAATACACATAGAGTTTTAAAAAGAATCTTCAAAAAATAAAGAATAACAACTAGAGATAGATGAGCAGATACAGAAATGTGTATACTGATTAATGATTGATATGTGAAGTAAAGTCTTCACAAGGGACACATATCTATATTAATGTGAAAAGTATTGTCAAAGTTAACTTTATAACCTGAACTTTTATTGTATGTATCTAATTTCTTAAATGTTACTTATAAGCTAGGAAATGACTAAGAAGTAAGGCGTTATCTTTTAAGTGTGAGAACTTAAGGTCAAGTTTTTAGAGCTCAAGAACAGAAGCCACTAGAAATTACAACAAACATTTGTAACACTGGCAATCCTAGGGTCAAGGAGGAAGTATACATAGGAGAATCCTCTGAATATGGAAGGCTAGCTAGCCTTCTAGACTTCTATTCATAATGAGAAAGAATAAGACTGTCAAAACCAAGTTAAAGATGAAGGCGGGCACCAAAGTTGTCCTGTGACCACCAAAATAATTGCCTTGTGAATTTACACTCATACAGATAAGCATGTATACACACATAACACACACATTTACACATACACAAAGAGAGAGAAAGAGAGAGAGAGAGAGAGAGAGAGAGAGAGAGAGAGAGAGAGAGAGAGAAGAGAAGAGAGAGGGGGAGGGAGCTATGAATTGAGAGAAGCAATCTCAATTAGGTATGGAAAAACTTCACTTCATAAGTATTTAGTGAGCATCCACTTCTGTATTCGTCAGGCACTGGCAGAGCCTCTCAGGAGACAGCTATATCAGGCTCCTGTCAGCAAGCACTTGTTGGCGTCCACAATAGTGTGTAGGTTTGGTAACTGTATATGGGATGGATCCCCCAGTGGGACAATCATTGGATGGCCTTTTCTTCAGTTTCTGCTCCAAACTTTGTCTCTGTAACTCCTCCCATGAGTATTTTGATCACTCTTCTAAGAAGTATCCACACTGTGGTTTTCCTTCTTCCTGAGCTTCGTGTGTTCTGTGAATTGTATATTGGGTATTCTGAGCTTTTGTACTAATATCCACTTATTAGTGAATGCACCCTATGTGTGTTCTTTTGTGACTGTGTTATCTCACTCAGGGTGATATTTTCTAGTTGCATCCATTTGCCTAAGAACTTCATGAATTCATCATTTTTAATAGCTGAGTAGTACTCCATTTTGTGCATGGGGTTCCCAATGAAGAGCTAGAAAAAGGACCCAAGGAGGTGAAGGGGTTTGCAGCCCCATAGGAAGAACAACAGTATGAACCAACCCATACCCCCAGAGCTCCCAGGGACTAAATCACCAACCAAAGAGTACACAAAGATGAATTCATTGCTCCAGCTGCATATGTAGCAGAGGATAGCCTTGTGGGACATCAATGAGAGGAGAGGCCATTGGTCTTGGAAAGGCTCAGTGCTCCAGTGTAGGAGAATCACAGGACAGGGGAGCAGAAGTGGGTGGGTTAGTGAGCAGGGGGAGGAGGGAATGGAATAGTGGAGTTTTTGGAGGGGAAATGGTATAAAATTTGAAATGTAAATTAAGAAAATATCTAATTTTTTAAAAAAGGACTATGTGGCTCGGGACATGGCTGAGCAGTATAGAGCACTGGCTCCTCCTTCAGAAGATTCATGTTTGATCCTTAATACCTACAAGGTGTTTATTACTATCATTAAATTCAGTTCCAGGGCACTAAATGTTCTCCTCTAGCCTCTGGCAGGCATATATGTGGTATATAGCCATAAGTACAGGAAAAATACCCATACACATAAAAATAAATTTAAAGATAAAAAATGAATAGTTTGAAGTAACTGTAATCATATAAGTGAAAGACAAATTGGCCACAAGGCTTACCATGCTGTTATGTAACACAAGAGTCTGGCATTGGTTTTACCTACTGCTGAATTGTGAAATGTTAGAAATAATGTCAAAAAACTTGGCATATAAAATCACTGCTGTAAACCACTCAAGATATAAGCATAAATGATGTTTATTCAGTGATGCCAAAATACACAAACTAGGGAGTGTTTGAAGCAATAATTTTAAGTTCAAGAAGTAAAGAAATTATGTAAAAGTCTGTATTTGGTTTTCTATCCATAACTCATATTTCTATGAATAATTGTATAGGCAGATCAATTCATGTAGCATAAAATATAAAGAGACAGTTTGATGTGTTTGCATCTATATTATAAAACATTCTGTTGGACAAATATATGCAGTTCTACACTTTTTAAATCACCTGTAGTAATGGATGCATATATCTTTAAAGAAGTGTTTAAAGCATACAACAGAGTTACCTCAGCTTAGAGGAAAAGATAAATGAACCATAATATCTATTACACACCCCAAAATCTTCATCTGAGCAAAGACATAGAGTCAAAGAGCAAAAATGCACAGTATCTTTCCCTTGGTAGCCAGTGAATATCAGATTAGTAATAGAGCTAAAATCTCAGGATTCCAAGAATTTAGATTTACTGCTTCTTGCTCTACTTATGGCTAATATACATGTTCTGTTCTAATTCATTGTATGCTAGAGAGTTTAATATCACCTTAATACAAGTTAAAATCATCTGAGAGGAGGAAACAACAATTAAGAAAATGTGTCTATATGATTGTGCTATAGACAATGATTTGGAGCACCTTCTTATTTAGTAATTGATGGAGGAGGTCCCAGTTCATTATGAGTGCTACCATCCCTAGGGTGGGGGTTTTGAATGCTATAAGAAGGCAGGTTGACCAAGCCAGGGGGAGCAAGCCTGTGAGCAGCATTCCTCCATAACTTCCCCACCAGCTCCAACCTCCAGAATACTTCCCTGCTGGAATTTCAGATAATAAACTATAATGTGGAAGCTTAATAAAGCCTTTTTGCCACATGTTTTTCATGGTGTTTCATCCGAACAAATAAACTTAAACGTTATTTTCATGCTTCTTAAAATTGATATACTAAAAGTCCAGTTAGTAGATAATAAAGCCAAGAGGTATTTCTCTACTTTTAATTTAACCAGTTCCAAAGATAAAAATGTATTATAACCATTGAAATAATTTCTTATTTCACTCAAAAAATCACTTATGTTAGCACAAAATATTTTCTGCCTCTTTGCAGAAAATTGCATAGTGACAGGTGATTTTCCTATACTTCAGTCCATAATTGATTCAGTGTTAGAATTAGATTCAACACTGGGTCAAACTTTCTCAGAAGTCAATGTTTCCAGCCTGGAACATTTTTTTCTAGTCTGAAATCAGCATTCAAAGATATTTCTAACAAAATCAGCCAAAATAAGCCTGCATGTGGTGTCTCTTCATGTTTTATACAGGAAAGTACCAGCTATGTAATTATATTCCAAGGGACCTAAGACAAATTACAAAATTGAATATGATTAAAAATCATGTTCTCTACCAACATTTGAGAAATAATGATAATTTTATGTTAAACATTACTTTGACTCATGTTTCATGAATGGAAAAAATATTTCAAGTTAAAAAATATAGATCTTTTCCCAATTTGTTGGTAGCTGTTTTATCCTATTGACAGCGTCTTTTGCCTTACAGAAGCTTTGCAAGTTTATAAGGTCCCATTTGTCAATTCTTGATCTTAGAGCAGAAGCTATTGGCGTCTTCTTCAGGAAATTTTCCCCTGTGCCTATTTGCTTGAGGTTCTTCCCCACTTTCTTTTCTATTAGTTTCAATGTATCTGGTTTGATGTAGGGTCCCTGATCCAATTGGACTTGAGCTTTGTACAAGGAGATAGGAATGGATCGATTTGCATTTTTCTATATGTTAACGGCCAGCACCATCTGTTGAAAATGCTGTCTTTTTCCCACTGTATGGTTTTAGCTCCTTTGCAAAGATCAAGTGGGCATAGGTGGGTGGGTCCATTTCTGGGTCTTCAATTCTGTTCAATTGATCTAGCTGCCTGTTACTCTACCAATACCATGCAGTTTTTATCACAATTGCTCTGTAGTACAGCTTAAGGTCCGGGATGGTGATTCCACCAGAGGTTCCTTTATTGTTGAGAATAGTTTTGGCTATCCTGGGTTTTTTTGTTGTTCCAGATGAATTTGAAAATTGCTCTTTCTAAGTCTGTGAACAATTGAGATGGAATTTTGATGGGGATTGCATTGAATCTGTAGATTGCCTTTGATAAGATGGCTATTTTATGATATTAATCCTGCCAATCCATGAGCATGGGAGATCTTTACATCTTCTGAGATCTTCTTCAATTTCCTTCTTCAGAGCCTTGAAGTTCCTGTCAAACAGATCTTTTACTTGCTAAGTTAGAGTTTCTTTACCAATCCTATATCTGATAGAGGGCTAATATCCATTGTATACAAAGAAATCAAGAAGGTAGATGCCAGAGAACCAAATAACCCAATTAAAAAATGGAATACAGAGCTAAACAAAGAATTCTCAACTAATGAATACCAAATGGCTGAAAAGCACCTAAAGAAATGTTCAACATCCTTAGTCATCAGGGAAATACAAATCAAAACAACTCTGAGATTCCACCTCACACCAGTCAGATTGGCTAGGATAAAACACTCAGGTGACAGTAGATGCTGGAGAGGTTGTGGAGAAAGAGGAATACTCCTTCATTGCTGGTGGGATTGCAAGCTGGTACAACTACTCTGGAAATCAGTTAGGTGATTCCTCTGGAAATTGGACATAGTTCTACCAGAGGACCCAGCTATACCACTTCTGGGCATATACCCAGAAAATACTCCAACATACGGACACATGCTTCACCAAGTTCATAGCAGCCTTATTTATAATAGCCAGAAACTGGAAATAACCCAGATGTCCCTCAACAGAGGAATGAATACAGAAACTGTGGTACATCTACACAATGGAGTACTACTCAGCTATTAAAAACAATGAATTTATGAAATTCCTAAGGAAATAGATGGATCTGGAGAATATTATCCTGAGTGAGGTAACCCAATCACAAAAGAACACATATGGTATGCACTCTCTGATAAGTGGCTATTAGCCCAGAAGTTTGGAATACAGGAAGAACAACCTACAAACCACAAGAAACTCAAGAAGAAGGAAGACCAAAATGTGGACATTTCATTCCTTCTTAAAAGGGGGAACCAAATACCCACAGAAGGAGTTGCAGAGATTAACTATGGAGCAGAGACTGAAGGAAGGACAATCCAGCCTAAATATAGCTATCTCTTGAGAGGCTCTTACAATTCCTGACTGACACAGATGTAGAGGCTCACAGCCATCCACTGAACTGAGTACAGGGTCCCCAATGAAGGAGTTAGAGAAAGGGCTGAAGAAGCTGACGGGTTTGCAGCCCCTTAGGACTAACAACAATATGAACAAACTAGTACCCTCAGAGCTCCCAGGGACTCAACCACCAACCAAAGAGTATACATGGTGGGACTAATTGTTCTGGCAGCATGTGTATAGTAGAGGATTGCAAAGTCGATCATCAATGGGAGGAGAGGCCCATGACCCTGTGAAGGTTCTATGCCCCAGTGTGGGGAATGCCAGGGCCAATAAGTGGGAGAGGGTGGGTTGGCAAGCATGAGGAGGGGGGAGGCAACAAGTGTTTGTTCTTGTTTTCATTTGTTTGTTTGTTTGTTTGTTTGTTTGTTTTTTGGAGGGGAAACTGGGAAAGGAGAAATTTGCATGTAAATAAAGAAAATATCTAATAAAAAAAAAGAAAAAATATAGTCCTTGTTTGAGGAATTAAGAATAGGAGCTATCCTTGCCTGGGCCGAAGCTTTTCATGGCCACTATGCCTCAAGATCTCCCTGCCAATTCAAGGCCCATACTTGAACATATTAAAAGCAATTTACAGAAAACCAGTAGCCAAATCAAACTAAATGGAGAGAAACTTGAAGCAATCCCACTAAAATCAGGGACTAGGCAAGGCTGCCCACTCTCTCCCTACCTATTCAGTATTGTACTTGAAGTCCTAGCCAAAGCAATTAGGCAACAAAAGGAGATCAAAGGGATACGAATTGGAAAGGAAGAAGTCCAATTATCACTATTTGCTGGTGATATGATAGTATACTTAAGTGACCCCAAAATTTCCACCAGAGACCTCCTAAACCTGATAAACAACTTCAGCAAAGTAGCTGGATATAAAATTAACTCAAACAAATCAGAGGCCTTCCTATACACAAAGGATAAACAGGCAGAGAAAGAAATTCGGAAAACAACACCCTTCACAATAGTTACAAATAATATAAAATACCTCGGTGTAACTCTAACTAAGCAAGTAAAAGATCTGTTTGACAAGAACTTCAAGTCTCTGAAGAAGGAAATCGAAGAAGATCTCAGAAGATGGAAAGATCTCCCATGCTCATGGATTGGCAGGATTAATATAGTAAAAATGGCCATCTTACCGAAGGCAATCTACAGATTCAATGCAATCCCCATCAAAATTCCAATTCAATTCTTCACAGACTTAGAAAGAGCAATTTGCAAATTCATTTGGAACAACAAAAGACCCAGGAGAGCCAAAACTATTCTCAACACTAAAGGAATCTCTGGTGGAATCACCATCCTGGACCTTAAGCTGTACTACAGAGCAATTGTGATAAAAACTGCATGGTATTGGTACAGTGACAGGCAGATAGATCAATGGAACAGAATTAAAGAACCAAAATAAATAAGTAAATAAATAAGTATGTGAGAGAGGATACAAATTAATAAAATTAGAGATGAAGTGGAAGAAGACACGTGACAAAGAAATTCAGATAATCATAAAGTAACAAACAAAATAAAAATATGAATGAGCCTGGCGTTAGTGGCACATGCTTTCAATCCCAGTACTTGGGAGGCAAAGGCAGGCAGATTTCTGAGTTCGAGGTCAGCCTGGTTTACAGAGTGAGTTCCAGGACAGCCAGAGAATCCCTGTCTCAAAAAACAAACAAACAAACAAACAAACAAAAATGGATGAACATATATATATATATATATATATATATATATATATTTGTGTATGTGTGTGTGTGTGTGTGTGTGTGTGTACTTTCAGTTAAATAGAGAAGAAATAAACAAATTAAACAGACTAATACACTCTAATGAAATAAAAGCAGTAACAAATCTACTAACCCTAAATGCACAGAACTAAGTGTATTCAGTTCAGAATTCTACCAGACCTTCAAGGAAGAACTAGTACCAATGCTCCTCCAATTGTTCTGCAAAATGTAAACTGAAGGAACAGTTACAAATTATTTTTACAAAGCTATTCATCTGATCACAATTCCATACAGAGTTTTGACAGAAAATGAAGATTATAGATCAATATTACCTTTTCATACAATACAACTTTTCTCAATAAAACACTTGCAAACCAAATTCAGGAACATATAAAAAGTATTATCCACCATCATCAAGACAGCTTCATCCCAAGATTCAGGGATTGTTCAGCATGCATGAGTGAGCACTTGTAATTCCACCAGAGAAAAGATTAAACGATTACAACCTCATGGTTATCTTATGGAGATGTAGGCAAAACTTTGAAAAAAAAATCTAGTATCTCTTCATAAAATCCTAGAAAGACTTGGGATAAAATTATAATACAAGTCCATCTTCTCCATACTTTACAAATTTTTCTTTTTTTTAATTGGTTACTTTATTTATTTACATTTCAAATATAATTTCCCTTCCAGATTTCCCCTCCACAGACACCCTATCCCAAATCCCTTACCCCCTGCTTCTATGAGGATGCTCCCTTACCCACCCACGCACACACCCACTCCTGCCCCACGGCCCTAGCATTACTCTATGCTTGGCCATATAGCCTCCAAGGACCAAGGGCCTTCCCCCCAATTTATGCCAGAAAAGGTCATCCTCTGCTACATATGAAGCTGGAGTCATGGGTCCCTCCATGTATATTATTTGGTTGGTGGTTTAGTCTCTGGGAGCTCTGAGGGTTCTGGGAGGTTGGTATTGTTGTTCTTCCTATGAAGTTGCCAACCCCTTCAGCTCCTTCATTCCTTCCCCTAACTCCTCCATTGGGGTCCACATGCTTGGTCTGATGGTTGAGTGTGAGCATCCACATCTGTGTCCGTCAGACTCTGGCAGAGCCTCTTGGAACAGCTGTACCAGGCTCCTGTCAGCAAGTACTTTTTGGCATCATCAATAGTGTCTGGGTTTGGTGTCTGTAGATGGGATGGATCCCTTGGTGGGGCAGTTTCTGGATTTTCTTTCCTTCAGTCTCTGCTCCACTCTTTGTTCCTGCATTTCCTTAAGACAGGAGCAATTCTGGGTTAATATTTTTGAGATGGGTGGGTGGCCACATCCCTCAACTGGGGTCTTTACCTAACCTCTGGATATGATCTCTTTAGGTTCTCTCTCACCTTTGTTTGCTATTTCAGCTAATGTCATCCCCGTTGGGTCCTGGGGCCTCTTGCTTTCCCAGCAGCTGGGATTTTCCAAGGGCTATCCCCAGTTCCCCATCTCCCACTGCTGTACACCTCCATTCAATTTCCTGACGCTCCTCTGCATACATTAACATAGTACCTAAACTCTTAGACAGAACACTGACACATCTGAAGGAGATAAAGGGTATACCCACAGGAAAGGCAGAAGACAGAGGTGCTATACTATACTGTTTGCCGAAATTATGGTTTAATACATTAGTACTTTGGATACTAACCAAGACTAAACAAAGTAGCAACATAAAAAGAAATAACAGACAAACAAAATTCACTAGTCTTCTTGTATACAAATGACAAATGTACTGAGAAAGAAACCAGGATAAGAGCCCTGACCTATTAGACAAGGTGTCCCTACTGCTAAATTAGTAGTATTTCTATTACAAGAAAACAAAGTAGTCTTTTTTTTTTTTTTTTTTTTTTTTTTTTTTTTTTTTTTTTTTTTTGCACTTGAGATCTATTCACCAAAGAGAATTGGGGACAAGAAAAAATAAACTTGTGAAGAAAGAAAAGTTCATAGCTGGGGAGGTCAGAAGGTAAAACCTACATTTGTTTTATTTTTTTATTTAGATGGCAATTCTAAATTTTTATGTTTTTACTGATAGATTTGTGCCGCTCTCAAGTTTATTCAGAGAAGATTATATTTGTCATGGATTGTAGTTAATGCTGAGACTTATACTTGGTTAGACTGATGAATCCATAATCAGGATAGCTTCATCCCAAGATGAGGGGTTTTTCAGCACACATAAATCATAAATGAATACATGAATTTACACCAGAGAAAAGATTACAAGACAACAACCACATGATTGTTTGGTTCAGATGCAGACAAAACTTTGAAAAAAAAATCTAGTATCTCTTCACAAAATCTGAATGACTGAATGTTCAGCTGTGGATGGGTAATCTGTAATCAACATTCCATTCGTCTCAAAAAAGGACACTTCTTAGGTTTGGTCTGTGGATATGTATTGCAATGCTAAATATTGGTCTCCAAAGTCTGGTTGCCCTCAGGGATGAGAAGTTCCTCGCATACATCAAATGATGCTATGTAACCTTGATCTTTAATTTAAAACTATCTTTGGATAAAGATGCCCATAGCCTGTAGCTGGGCAAAAAAGAGGTAATTGAGGCTTCAGTTCCTGGGCTTGAAGTCTGAGGCAAAAACCAGTATGAGAGAGGAGAAGAAAGAGGAAGAGGCCATCATCTCTCATATCATGAAAACTGGCTATGAGGCTTGGTCAGTCAGAATAGGAGTGGCCCAAACAGAACATGGCAAGTCATATCTCAGAGGTATTGTGCGAGTTCCAGGACAGCCAAGGCTACACAGAGAAACTCTGCCTTGAAAAACAAAACAAAACAAAAAAGATAGTAGAAAAAACTCCTCAGATGTATTGTATCTGTCCAGATTTAATGTTTTAAAGGCCTATTATAAATATAAAGGTTTTATGACTTTAATCAAAGGTAGGGCAGAAACTCCCAATTAATTTTTACTGCAAGAGGAGAACAAAATAATCCTCAAGCTGGAAGATGGTAAAAGTGCCATGAAAGTCTCTCCTCTGAACATGACATGGGCAAGGCACTTAGGAACTCATAGCTATGTGAACACTTGCATAAAATCAAGCCAGCCCAAAGTTCATAATGGATAGGGAATTCTCACCCCTCACTAAGGAAATAGTGGCAAGTAGTAACTGCTGCTGGAGAAAAGATCATGCATCTCTGGGCTGTGACTATTGGTAGGTAATAGCCACACACGTATGCACTTATAGGACATAAAATTGTTTTAATGAGTTATAACAAAAGAAAGAAGGAACTATGAAAGAAACAATGGCAGGAAGGAAGGAAAAATGGAAGAAAGGAAGGAAGGAATCAAAAGGGAAAAGAAGAAAAAGATTTTAAATTTTTGCCACTATCTAAGAAGTTTTAAAATAGAAAAAAAAATTCTGCAAGAGTAGAATAAATTACTGGGAAGACACTCAGAGAATAGTACAGCAAAAGAATATTGTTCACTTCATTTACATTATAGCTGGAATAATCCTATGTAAATTAAAAAACACTACCTCATAGCAAGATACAGAATACCAACATTTACAAATACAGCAAATCACAGACCATAGTTTAAGGTATATGCTACAACTTTAATAAAGTTTTCCTATTCTGATACACATGAAATTTAAGTCCTGATATAGAAGCATTGATACATAACAGAACTCCTATCTGATAACATTGTTTACGTCACTAAAAAGTCCTGCAATAAATCATCTGAGTTGAGCTAGTTTTCATCTGAATGGAGTCTTACTGCATGATCACTGCTCATGTTTTCTCTCTTTAACATGACTCCACTGACTATTCTAATTTTCCATGTTATGATTTATCATAAAGGTATCACTAATATTGACACCAATCTTAGATGTCTCGTCTTAAAATATATAAGATAAATAAATAGTTTTTTGCTTGCTTGTTTGTTTTTATTCACTTTAGATTGTGATTGCTGTCCCCCTTCCTGCTCCCCTCCCACAGTCTCCCTTCTTCTCATCCCCTTCCCTTTCTCCTCTGAGAAAGTGGAGGCCTCCATTGAATATCTTGCACCCTGGTGTATCAAGTCTCTGCAGGGCTATGTGCCTCTTCTTCCACTGACTCTAGACAGGCTAAATAGGGGAATGGATTCCATAGACAAGCACCAGTTTTTCTTGGGTTTTTGTTTTGTTTTTTTTGGTTGTTTTTTGTTTTTGTTTTTGTTTTGTTTTGTTTTTTTATTTTCGAGACAGGGTTTCTCTGTATAGCCCTGGCTGTCCTGGAACTCACTCTGTAGACCAGGCTGGCCTCGAAATCAGAAATCTGCCTGTTTCTGCCTCCCAAGTGCTGGGATTAAAGGTGTGCGCCACCACCGCCCGGCGACAAGCACCAATTTTAGGGATAGCATTTGCTCCAATTGTTCGGGACCCACATGAAGACCGTGCTTTATGTCTTCTACATGTATGCCCGATGAGGGGAGCTAGACCCAGCTCATGTATGCTCTTCAATCGGTAGTTCATTCTCTGAGAGAACTCAAGGGTCCAGGTTAGTTGACTCTGTAGGAGTTCCTCTCCCAACCCTTCCGTAAGAGCATTGCCCAGTGATTGGCTGTGGGTCTCTGCGTTTGTCTGAGCCAGCCATTGGGTGGAGCTTCTCAGAGGACAGCCGTGGTATGATCCTGGCTGTATGCTTCCTTCTAGATTAGGACATCTCACGACAGTGGGCAGAGTGGTAGAGGATAATGGAAGTCCACTAGGCATAGCATGTGGCTCAGGACAGCAAGGGTGACCCAGATGACTCCAGAGGTATTTGTTTATTTGTTTGCTTGCTTGCTTGCTTGTTCTATGGTGTTCTAATCTTCAGATAGTCTGTTTTAGCACCAAAAAGTTGCAAACAGATAGACCTTCAAAGCATCAGCAGAAATAATTCGAAATGAAGGACTAAGGCAAGGACATAACACAGTAGTAAAGAACATAGGAAGGATTTCACTTATAGCCATACGACTATTAAAACTTGAATTTGTTCTCATATTCTCTAAATATCTAAGCACTTTAAATATTCCAACAGAACAGTAATTGGTGACCTTGGATTCCATGATGCCTTAACTACTGGATCACAGAGACCAAAGTGTTGACAAAAAGACATCACAGTCCAGCATGTCAAGTAGATGGAATCTCCGTGTAGAAACATGTTTTCACTGTGTAGAAAACATGTAATGCTTCAGAATATATGAGATATTCTGAGGGATAGGCCTTTCTTAAAGAAACAAAAGTACTCTTAACTTGTGTAAAATATGAGTAACATTGCTATCGATTTTCCTTGAACACAAAGAAAAAAATTAGAAGTTAGCATTGGGAAAGTATTGAAATGATATAAGAAAGAAGGCAAGATGTTATTGAACAAACTGTCATTGATTATATTAAAAAAGGAGATAAATTTTTCAAACAAGAGGAAACTCAGACTATCAAAATATATTGTCCACAGTTAAGACATTAATAATAAAGAATATCATAATGAATGTATTTATGTATAAATGGATCCCCTTTAAAATAAAAATGAGATACAATATATGATAGAATCATATATCATGAAAAAAACATAAATCATTTATATGTTAACGATTAAAAAGGATGCTTTTCTTTTTTTTTCTTTCTTTTTTTTTTTTTAGATATTTTCTTTATTTACATGGAAATTTCTCCTTTCCCAGGTTCCCCTCCAAAAAACAAACTAACTAACAAACAAACAAAAACAACAAGAACAAACCCCTTTTGCCTCCCCCATCCCCATGCCTGCCACCCCACCCTCTCCCACTTATTGGCCCTGGCATTCTCCTACACTGGGGCACAAAACCTTCACAAGGCCGAGGTCCTTTACTCCTATAGATGATCGAATTTGCGATCCTCTACTATACACATGCTGCCAGAACATTCAGTCCCACCATGTATAGTCCTTTTCATTTACATTTCATATGATATCTCCTTTCCTGGTTTCCCCTCCAAAAAAAAAAAAACAAAAAAACAAAAAAACAAAAACAAAAACAAAAACAAAAACAAAACCCTGTTCCTCTCCCCTCCTCCTGCTCACCAACCTACACTCTCCCTCTTCCTGGCACTGGCATTCCCCTACACTGAGGCATAGAGCCATCACAGGACCAAGGGCCTCTCCTCCCATTGATGACCAACAAGGCCGTCCTCTGCTACATATGCAGCCGGAGCCATGAGTGCCACCATGTATATTTTGGTTGGTGGTTTAGTCCCTGGGAGTTCTGAGGGTATTAGGTATTTCCCATTGTTGTTGTAGTTTCTAAGAGGCTGCAAACCCTTCTGCTCCTTGGGTCCTTTCTCCAGCTCCTTCAATGGGGAGTCTGTGCCCAGTCCAATGGATGGCTGTGAGCCTCTACTTCTGTATTAGTTGGGCACTGTCAGAGCCTCTCAGAAACAGGTATATCAAGCTCCTGTCAGCCAGCGCTTGCTGGCATCCACAATAGATAGTGTCTGAGTTTGGTGATTGAATATGGGAAGGATTTCCAGAGCAGTCTATAGATTGTCCCTCCTTCAGTCTCTGCTCCATAGTTTGTCTCTGTGACTCCTTCCATGAGTATTTTTTCCACCTTCTAAGAAGAATCAAAGTATCCACACTTTGGTCTTCCTTCTTCTTGAGTTTCTTGTGGGTTGGGGATTGTATTTTGGATATTCTGAGCTTTTGGGCTAATATCCACTTATCAGAGAATGCATACTATGTGTGTTCTTTTGTGATTGAGTTACTTCATTCAGGATAATATCCTCCAGACCCATCCATTTGCCTAAAAATTTCATAAATTCATTGTTTGTAATAGCTGAGTACATTGATTAAATGTACCACATTTTCTGTATCCATTCCTCTGTTGAGGGACATCTGGATTGTTTCCAGTTTCTGGCTATTATAAGTAAGGCTGCTATGAACATAGTGGAGCATGTGTCCTTATTACATGTTGGAGCATCTTCTGGGTATATGCTCAGGAGTAGTATAGCTGGATCCTCTGGTAGTACTATGTCCAATTTCCTTAGGAACCACTAAACTGATTTCCAGAGTGGTTGTACCAGCTTGCAATCCCACTAGGAATGAAGGAGTCTTCCTCTTTCACCAAAACCTAGCCAGCATCTGCTATTACCTGAGTTTTTGATCTTAGCCATTCTGAATGGTGTGAGTAAGAAACTCAGGATTGTTTTTATTTGCATTTCCCTGATGACTAAAGATGTTGAACATTTCTTTAGGTGCTTCTCAGCCATTTGGTGTTTGTTAGTTGAGAATTCTTTGTTTAGCTCTGTACCCCATTTTTTAAAAGGGTTATTTTTTTCTTTGGAGTCTAACTTCTTGAGTTCTTTGTATATATTGAATATTAGCCCTCTATCAGATAAAGGATTGATAAAGATCTTTTCCCAATTTGTTGGTTGCCATTTTGTCCTATTGACATTGCCCTTTGCATTACAGAAGCTTTGCAATTTTATGAGGTCCTATTTGTCAATTCTTGATCTTAGAGCATAAGCTATTGGTGTTCTGTTCAGGAAATTTTCCCCTGTGCCCATGTGGTTGAAGCTCTTTCCCACTTTCTTTTCTATTATTTTCAATGTATCTGTTTTTATGCAGAGATTCTTCCTTGATCCATTTAGACTTGAGCTTTGTACAAGGAAATAGGAATGAATTGATTTGCATTCTTTTAAATGCTAACTGCCAGTTGAGCCAGCACCATTTGTTGAAAATGCTGTCTTTTTTTCAATTGGATGGTTTTATCTCCTTTGTTAAAGATCAAATGACCATATGTAGAGAGCCACACTAAGCCGGCAGCCTCCATTACAAGATGGCGCCGGCATCTGGTTTCTTCTTCCCTTAGCACATAGTCTGCGCATGTGCCTAGGGCCAGAGCGCGCTAAGTCTCAGCCCATCTGCGCATGTGCTAGGGCCAAAACGTGCCAAGTCACAGCCTATCCCGAGGCTTCTCATGAGGTAATGAGCAAACAGCCAATCAGAGATAAACACGCTGCTCCAGGGTGTATATAAACGGTGCTTTGTCCGAGGTTCTCCCTCTCCTCGCCACATGGTAATAAAGGTGCTGTAGAAGGATCCTGTGTGTGTGTCCGTGTATTCCTGCTGGCGGGAAGATATCGCAGACCACACGTGGTGCCAGAAACCCGGGAATTCACCATCACTGGCATCACCGAGGAGATCCCCGTTTTTCGGGGAGGGTCCAGAACTGCAGGACAAAGGTAAGCTCTGAGAGGCATGTTTGGTCTTGATCTATCTCATCTCTCCCCACAATTAGCTGGTGCTGTGGAGGCTCTCATTGTCGTTGTGGCAGCGCTCATTCGCTTCCTTTTGGTTTCGTTTTGTTTACACCGGTTCTCTTGTTAAATTCTGCCACTGCTGGGCAGGGTTAGTCGGATGTAGATAGGC
>JADRCD010190022.1:0-14799 GCA_019843815.1 Montemys delectorum
ACATCAATTATGGGAGTGTTGCACTTCCTCCTGGCTTGCTTTTATAAAAATCACTTACCTCCAAATATTCTCTCTCTCTCTGTCTCTGTCTCTGTCTCTCTCTCTCTCTCTCTCTCTCTCTCTCTCTCTCTCTCTCTCTCACACACACACACACACACACACACTCACACACACAAACTGGGACTACCTACCAAGTGTTCTGTGGTGATGGGAGGGGTACTATGAAGTGCCATCTTCTGGATGTGACATGGCTATTGTACTCATGAAGCCACAGCAACCTGTTTAACTGAACAAGATCAAGCCAGCTATGATTTGACTATAGATGGGGGAGGAGCTCTCCAGATTCTACTTCTTAATGAGGAACTATTATCAGATGACAGCTGCTGGGGAAGGGATGTCACCAAGGTAGCTGTCCTACACTCTAGTGGACTACTTCCTATCCATGATAGCATCATTCACCTGAGTTAGGAGGCTAGAAAGAAAGAACAAAAGAGAGAAGAGAGGAGAAAGAGACAGAGACAGAGACAGAGACAGACAAACAAAGACAGAGAAAGAAAGAAGGAAGAAGAAAAATGGAGAGGGAAACATGTTAGGATGGTCAGAAGGGTGCTAGAGAACAGAAATGAGAGTGGGTAGGGCTATATGTCATTGTACACATGTATGAAATCATCATTAATAAATAAGACATAATTTTAATAAAAGAAAAGTGGTTATTGTCTGCTCTAAAGCACTCGGGTTCCAACCCAAGAGCCAACTTCAGGGACTATAACTTGACCTTAATCTTCCTGATTCTGAATCTGTGAAACAGGGAACACAGTAGTGTTTCCCAAATCCTAGAACAAACAACACTGGGAAAATTGAATGGTACTGGATGGCATATGAGCAAGCTCTCTCTTTCAAGAACTGCATATTTAGGGGGGAGGCAAAAGGTGTTTGTTCTTGTTGTTTTTGTTTGTTTGTTTGTTTTTTGGAGGGGAACCTGGGAAAGGAAAAATTTACATGTAAATAAAGAAAATATCTAATATAAAATAAAAAATAAAAAAAAACTCAAAAAAAAGAACTGCATATTTAATTCCAAGAATTTTAAAATACACGTAGCAAGCATACAAAGCTAAAGAACATTATTAGTTAAGAGGAGTTCCTGTTAAGGAAATGAAAAGGTGAATTTCAAACAGCCCTCCATGAAAGGAGAAAGTTCTTTGTAGAATAGTTGTCTAGGTAAAAATGACAACAATTAGTAAAGACATCTGCAGTTGGCTCATGAAATAATCAACTCCAATAGCAACAAGCATCAGTGAAGACACCAACTCACTAAATACAGCTGAGCAACTTTAAAGTGGAAAGATCAAATTGTCACCTGCCAAACCTACAGATGACTTGTGGCTTCACTAACAGAAGGTCAAAATAGCAGGTGTCTCGTGATGGTGACAGCACATAAAGCACCCAACGAGGAGCACTCATGCTTGCTTACCTAGGTTAAATCCAGAGATGAGTCCCACTATAAGCAATGAAGTGGACGGAGAAAACAGCCAGGTGATAATAGCTAAGAGCAGGCTGTGTGGTCTCGCACAAGACAGTGCGCTCTGCCTCTGTGATAGGTCTACAGCAGAAATAGCAGTGGGGTCATTTAGAAACAGAAACTTCCAGAGCATACTTAATATAAAGTATTAAATAGGCCTTGTCTGAATTTGAAAAAGGAAGGAGGGAAAGGAGGCATTTTCCAGGAAACTGGGGAAGCAGCACTGTGGCACAAGAGTAGGTAAAAGGAAAGAATTGGTTCATTTGCTATATATGGCAATGGCACTTATGGCCAGAGTTTTAACCCACTTTCTGCAAACAGCAAGGAAAGGTGAACTGATGGCTGCAGTGTAATTTATACTACCTCAGAAGAGAGAAAGAGGAAAGAGACCGAGAAAATGAGAGTGAAAATGTACAAAAATGTTTATGATTATGAAACCTGAATGTGAGTTCAGCTACATAGTGAGCAGTGCTCAGAAACAAATGAAAACACAGACTCTTATTCTTGAGTTACAAGAATTTCTATCCAGTAGCCACAGAGCCCAGGCAGTGTGTGTGGATCTGGAGGACGTAGGAGGTCATGTGCCCTCCAGCTCATGAACTGTGTATGATACATGAAGTGATCATCCCTGAAATCAGACGCCAAAGCATAGCAGGGACTACTCGTACCAATGCTGAGTACGATTCTAGACAGCCAGCCCACGCAAGCCCAGTGGCCAGGCCAAGAGGTAGCATGAATCAGCAGTATAATTCAGAGATAGGCCTCCTCTCTTACAAAGTCCTTAGCTATTCCCATCTCCCAACTGCAGGCACCTGCTCATCTCCCAAGACACAGTTCAGTTTAATGTTCACCTCAACAAGGTTTAATGCCATTGCATTAAAACTGACAGTGTTATTTAGACCCACATCTCCTCAGACACAGATACCAAGTCTGGGCAAGATGCTTGCCCTCTTGAGCCTCTTGGTTTACTATGGGACCTTCTTTGCATGGAATCTACCATGAGTATTAACCAGCCTTTTCCTGTTCCAGATATGATCTCCAATTTTTCAGGAACCTGGCAAACCTCACAGCTTCTGCTGTTTATATTTTTTCCCCTACAAGACTGAAAATGTCCACCTAAGTTACAGAAACGCATGGTTTTCTAAGGAGGAAAATAAGGAGAGGCACCCTGCACGCAGTGGCAGGTTCACTCATCCCCAAAAGCTGTGCTCAGAGGGGGCTTGCTCATCACCAATTCTCTTCCACATCCTTCGACAGAAAGTTCTGGGTCTTGGTTTTGGGCTTCTTGTGTTTGTTGGTTTTATCTGAGATTAGAAAATTTATATAATAAACTAGAATAATCCTCTTAAAATAAAGCAAAGGGAATAATTTTGATGAACATTCAAGAAGCATTTGAGGGTTTTGAGTATATAAGAAAGACTAGTCACCAAAATTCATATTTTCTTTTTTCCAAATATTTACTCCTATTGAACAGACCCACTGTGTGGCCACATCCTTGAGCTCAGGCTAATGGCATCTGTGCCAATTAAACTTAATTCTCTCACAAAATGCATGCGCCTTCCTTCTCTTTCTTCCCCTTCTGCTATCTAGATGCAAATAGCATCATGGGCCTAGGGGAAGGCAGAAACACAAAATGAGAAAAACCTGGATTCCTAAATCATCCCAAGAGGAAAGCTCCATTGCCAGGAGCAACAATACCAGGCTGCTACATGAATGAAGATGAACTAACTCATTTCTGTTTAGCCAGCATTACACTCTGCAGTCTCTGTACTAAAGACGTTAATAAACAAAGCAAGTTAAACAGAAGAATCCCATGTCCTACCTGGGACATTCTGGGACATTAGTTGAAGACTAATGAGGTTGAAATCTGAATATGTAGAGAGGAAGCCATGAGAAAGGAGAGAATGGAGAGAAGTGCAGTCACAGAAGAATCAAATCAGTTAACCATCAGTTAATAGTTCATATGTATATGAGTGTTTTGTCTGCATATATGTCTGTGCACAATGTGCATGTGGAGTACCTTTGGAGCTCAGGAAGGGCACCATCCTGCTTAGTTTTGACATTTTATTGATACACTTTAAACAATTAAAAATAAGATGATGGTGGTGGTGATTGATAAGAAATTTCTGCTGGTCTAAAATGGGAAATTGGAGGAATTTGAAAGATTAATGACAAAATGAGTCAAAATATTTATTTATGTTGAAAAAATTCAAGGAAAAAATCCTCATTGATTGCAACTTTGATCTTATGACTCATTCACCTGAAAATTAAAATGTAATAAGGAAACAAATATTCTAACGATGATCTTTATTCTTCCTGAATTATTATTCCATGTAATAAATGAAAAAGAATGAAGAATTAGAGAACTGCCATTTTTGTAACTCCTGTTGGAACAAGGCTTTCACCCAGAATGAGGTCATTATTTTCAGGGACAATGAGGGACATGTAAGGTTGATGGGTAGACAGTATGACAACACATATAAGCATGATGGCTGGATAATGTGATCACACATGTAAGTATGATGAATGGATAGTCAGATCACATGATAAAGATGAAAAGATAATGGTGACTAGGGAGATCACACATGTACACATGACAAATGGGCAAGGAGGCCACATATGCAAGTGTAATGGATGGACTGTAAGACTCTGCATGTAAGTACAACAGGTGAACCATGAGACCACACATGTGACATGGGGAACTTGATATCATAATGGGCTCAGAACATCTGAATCTACCAATCCATCATATTTTTACTTAAAGGGAAATATACCATTAAGAGATTTTTTTTTTACTGTGTTGTAAAAGTACATCGAAGCACCAATTATGAAGTCTTCTGGCTTAGAAATATCTAGAAAATCTAATAGAAGCTATAGACAAAAGAAGTGGTGGACCTAAGGATGCATTCCCCTTGGCATCTTGACATTTAAACACACATTGGAGCAGGGAGGTCTCTTTACTCTTCACCTTTCTGCCCTGAAGCATCTCATAAATCCTAGAGAGGACATTCTTACTATTCCCTGAAACAGGCCATGCACTCTTATGTAAGACAAGTCCCCGAAGGACCTCTTATCACTGAAGACATGAGGACGAAGACATTGAAGAGACAAATGGGCCCTGCTAGGTTCCCCAAGGTGTACCTCAGATCATAAACATTTTGTCTCATTGTGCCACTCCTTGAATATCTACTTCTTTAGCAAACGTAGCATAACACTCACTGCACAGATTACCCTAGGGTATTTATTTTCTTACTGGAAGCTGCTATACCTCACAAAAATTAAATAAATGTGTATGATTTTCTCTTAATAAAGTAACTTTTGGTATAGAATCTTCAGCCATGAACATAAGATGTAAAGAAAAAAAATAATTCTTAACCTTGCAAAAGGCAAAGCTAAATATTGATAGCCAATCTATTACATACAGCAAATTATCCAGTTTCGCAAACAAATAACCAACATCCATTTCAGGAATTGGATGCTCAGCCTTTTGATGTTGTTATATACACAGGCCACTACAACTTTGTCCCAACTTAGCTAACTATGGTGATTATGTGATCACAATTTCAATATACTCCATCTCAAAGCTTAAAAGTACATTTTAGAAATTTATGAAGAAGGGACTGGAAAGGTGGTTCTGTGGTTAAGAGTGAGTTCTGTTCTTGCAGAGAACCTAGGTTCACATCCAAGCATGCTCATAACCATGTATAACTCCAGACCCAGGAGATCTAATACAATCTGGCTTCTGCAGGCACACATGTGCATACACACACACACACACACACACACACACACACACAGCCACAACCACACATGGCATACCTATACAAACACATAAATACAAAAGTGTCTCTGAGGAAATGGAGAAGGAGAGGATGTTACTATGGCAAGGATGTTGACAGAATGAGATTTTTCTGCCATCCCCAGACCTCTGTTGCTCTGCAGGTATTTTCGCCTCTTCTTTCTCTTGGGTTATTTTTAACTTCCATGTTTCACTGGCTAAAACACTTGCATTTTTTCCCTTCAAGTTGCATATTTAACAAATGACAGGCCCTCAAGATGTTTTTGATAGATGTTTGTTGTATGAATAATAAAGTATGCAAATCTCAAACCAAAAAAGAAATATAACACACGCAAAGAGGTGGAAAATGGCTAAAGTCCTTCTGTACAGTCTTTGGAAGGTAGTTTGGGAAAATTCATCAAGGCGTTGTGTGTGACCCTTTTTCCAAAGTAGAGTCAAAATTCATGAGGCAAGGCAGAAGTTATGCAGCATGTAATGATGGGTGAGAAGCACATCTGCTCTGTGGAGCTGCTCTCCATACAAAGGTTCTGGTAATTTCCATATACCATCAAAAGATAAAAAACCTGAGAAGGCAAAGGAAGTTATGTCATCTTTGAGCCTAAATATAGCTTTTCTTCAAACCCCAGTGCAAAGAGAGCTTTATGAATATCCATACTAAATGGTAGTATTCTTGTATTTTGCAACCTCACACCCTGAGGCATCACTCCTCATTTATTGACTTTATAGCAAGTTATCCTAATTATATTCCAAGTATCCACTTGACTTTTTACCCAGAGATACCAAAGTTGGTTGATGCAGTAGCCTGAAACTATCTCTCTAACATGCCAAAGCATGTAACTGCCACCTTACAGTCTCAGAATAAAGAGTAAAAACCTGGTAACCAGTACCAGCCCAAGCAATAGCTCATCTAAGGCTCATACTGACAGATATGACAGGCTAATCCTGGGGCTTATCTTTTTAATCTAAATACAACACTGTTGTGCAATCTATGATGACGGCTCAAAGCACATGTGCATACACACACACACACACACACACACACACACACACCTCACATCTCACACACATCTCCAGTCTGCCACAAAAAGATATTCTTACAAAAGTGCAAAAAAGTGCCTCTCCTGCTGATTTTCCATTACCAAGTGATTAGTCCTGAGATCATTCACATACAGGCAATGTTGTATGGACTGAAGAGGTTGAATTAATGTATTTAGTTGTGTTATATATTTATGTATTATGTATATATATATATAATTGATATATGATTGCAGTTAATCAAATATATATAATTGATATATGATTGCAATCAATCAAATATATAATAATATGTAACTGATTAATGATTCATGTGTGAGGGCTCAGGTAATGTGAGTGGTGCTACCACTGGGCAAATGGTCCTGAGCTGTGTCAGAAAGCAGTCTGAGAACAGCATGAAGACCAAGCCAATGAGCAGCATACATCCATATAAATAATGCATATATATGCATATATGTGTTTATATGGATATATATATATATCAAGAATCTTAAAAGGAAGGACATGAATTTAGAAATCAAGGAGTATATGTGAGGGTTAAAAGGGAAGAAAGAAAAGGAGAATTATGCAATCACATTATAATTTCAAAACAAAAAAGTCACAACATTGAAAAATGTAAAGAAAACAAGTCTGGAAAAACAGATGAAAAATAAAAGCGTTCAATGTAAAAGTCCAAATCTGGTGTCACATTCAGTAGACAAATGTATTCTGTTCAATTATATGAGTTTCTAAACCTTCTTCTCTGTTTCTGTGCTCAGTTTGTCACACAGTGGCGCCAGGGCAGGAACAGTGTTCTCAGTACTGCTTCGCTACATTAAATTGTTAGCTCTACACATGGAGCAACCATGGCTTACACAAGGTTCCCAGGCTCTTACAGCTACTGAGAGGCTAATTATAACTGGAGCTGCTAGTTAACCTCCTATTTGGGAAAAAAATGATTGTTAGCTTTTACATCTACCCTAAAAACCCCACAGCCATGAGCATACCGTGTTGAGCATACTGTGTCTCAAATATAAATGGGCATGTTTCTGTCTTCTATAATGTCAGAGTTCATTCAGAACCTATAAATCCATGAGCTATGTCAGTTTCATCAGGTGTAGTTTACCAAGTGTGTCAGACAACCTGATACAAACTAGAGGTCACCTGGGAAGAGGAAACTTCAGTTGAGGCATTCTGTGGAGGCATTTTCTTGACTGGCTATCTGGGTGGAACCACCCCTGGGCAAGTGGTCCCAAATTGGATAAGAAAGCAGGCTGAGTAAGCCATAAAGACCAAGGCAGTAAGCAGCGGGTCCTGCATGGTCTCTGCTTCAGTTTTTGCCTCTAAATTCCTGCCTTTAATTCCTACCCTGACTTCTCACAAAGACAGAATGGGGTTTGGAAGTATGAGGCAAGTAAGCCACTTCCTCCCCAGAGTTGCTTTAGATTCTTGTGCGTTATCCCAGCAATAGAGAAGCAAAGTAGGACACCTGGTAATCCCAATTCCCCTCAATAGCATGGATGTTAGAAGCTACAGAGTCTTTTGTACCATCCATAATTACTAATACTAACTCTCAGATCACATATTATATACCATATAGATACATATCACACACACACACACACACACACACACACACACACACACATACACACATATACACATACACACACATACACATGCAAACTCCTCACACATACACAGACACATGGACACATTATACACACACACACACACACACACACACACACACACACACAGGTTTGTAGTTCACAGAGTTAAAGAGGTCAACAAGGCAAGGTTGACAGTAATACATCTGTCAAGAGAGTCACTATAGGTAGTTAGATGAGAGAGTCAAGGCAGAGTCTGGCAGCAGGCCTAGGCCTTGGGAAGGAAGCAAGCTGCAACTGCACTGTACACGATGGACAAACAAGGTCCCTATAGATGGACAAACAGCTGGGTTGATTATTATCATAATCACAACCCAAATGGCCCATGTCAAACAGTAGGGAGCATGCAGAATTGACTCCCTAGGAGTTTTCTCTTGATCCCAGGACAGATGCATGGTCAGATGACATGTTGGTGAGGCTGTAGAGACAGCAATAATTTGTCAATAGTCCTGTTTTATTTTATGTCATCTGGGTGAAGATGCTGCTTCCTTTGTTGGTCAGGTGTGTTTGGTAAGTTTGGGGCCTGGTTTTTCTAACTTGGAATCAGAATGACCACATTTGCCCAAGCCGTTTGCACACGTTTATAGGTGCTGCCCTGAGAAGTCACATAGCACTCAGTGTCTCACAAGTGGTCCTGGGCAGGTGGGTGTCTATGCTGCCTCAGGATTCGCATTACAAATGAAGCAGGCAAGTCATAGCCTGAAGGCCACGGTTTCCCACTGTTCAGAGCAGGGTTCAATCTGATACCAGGTAGGAGCTCCAAAGTCAGTAACCACAGAGAACTTTGGAAATGCATGCTGATCATAGTTACTGCTGTGGTATGGGGGTGCGGAGTTGTGGAGGCCGTGGACTGTGTTCTATTACCCAGAGAACACTGGTAATTGTGAAGGAAGTCAAAGAGAACTAGAAGTACTGGGCTATCCCCTCCTCATTTTCTGCAGAGAAACACTGATTCTTAAATCCATCCTGAAAAGTGAGTAGCTGCTGGGGAAACTGAACAGTATGGAAGAGATCTCAAATAGAAGGTGACACATTGAATTCTTCATCCTGCCATGCCTACTGAGAAGTTCTCACTTAAGTAACATGTACAATGCACTCACACAAATATTCTCTTGGAGGAAGTGGGGGTTGATGAATTTTTTTTCTCAGTGTACCCTGAGTTCCAAGTTGGTCTTTTTATTTGTAAGTTGCCACAGCCCATGTTGGCTTTGGTATGAGCTGATGTCTGTGTGTATCAGGCCCACAGATTCTCTAGCCACTCAGGAAATTAATGAGGTAGGGGAAGGAAGGGCATATTATGGAGGAGAGAAATTACTCAATTGAGAGTCAGCAATCCAGAGCAAACCCAATTTGAAGGAAACAATTAGAAAATGGCCCAGGTCCCAAATCAATAAGCGGAGGTGGCTGTGGGCAGTGAACATAATGGCTGATAATGAGACTAAACTGCAGGTAAGCAAAGCCTAGGATGGGGTGCTCCTCTGTGTCCCTCTGGCTGAGGAGGGGTCATCAATCAGGAGGCTGGAAAAGGCAAGGCTGAACATGCTTCTGCCGCCCAGCCAGGCACTCGATGTCATCACCTGCAGGAGTAAACATCATTGGTGTGGCTTCCCAAATCTGGTGAGCAGTAAAGTCCTCACAACCTGCTTAGACAAGCCTGAGGACAGTCCCAACAGGAAAAGGACCTCTTGCAGAATATGCAGTGTCTTCCAAGGCCTTTGGAACTGAACTTCCTATTAGCTCTAATGGAGGCTGTGCTAATAAATTCCCTCGGCTCTGGGCTGAACAGGTGTAATTCAGTAATGTGGCTGTAATTGAGTGATGTCGACTCAGTGTAATTTGTAATGTTTTACTAGTAAATTATCTCATTTTTTTCCTGCAAAAATGGTATCTGTGATTCAATGTGATAAGGTGTTTTAAAGGCTGACACACACTACTAATACACAGATCATTAATTGATGGAAATGTTAATAGTCACATCAGCTAAGAATTATCTTAGCTCATTCTTTATATACTATTAACCTTTTAAACATAACAAGCTTTTGCTTCAAACCAGCAAATGTTTTGGATGTGTGACTCACATCCACAGATACTGACTCTAGAACTCTCAGGAGAGTTGCTCTCCTTCCCTGCACTGGTCCCATGCCAGGTCCCCTTGTAGGCACCTATGAGCTGAAGGAAAGGCCTGTCTGCTGAAGGCCAAATGTCTCCTCTGCCATGCTCCTCTCAGTGAGTGATCTCTATTTTCCCTCAAGGAACAGCCACAACCCCCTTCTAAAGATAAAAACGAAATAAACAAAACCCTTCTTTCTTGGACCCACAGGTAGAATTACTCCTCTAAGCCTCCACTCCTACCCCAGTTATTATCACGCTGATGCTACCCTTTGGACCCCTCACAGATGCTAGTTTCTGGCCACTGACCCTAGGTAAAGGCTCACACATCGAACCCTAAGAATGTGTGGGCTTTTAACTGGGTAGCTAAGAAAGAAGGGCTTTATTTCCTCAAGGAGAACCTTACCTACTCTCATTAAAGCATAGCCTATGTGCGTTCTGACACTGCTACACGTTTTCTTTTCTTGTGCTAACTATGTTTGTATCTCTCTCTCCCACACGGGCTATATCACCGGCATAAGATTATTTCAAAATCTACTACCAAGCAGATAGTACTTCATGTCTGAAGGAAGAATTAATGAATGAGAGGAATAATGGATGACTGCCTTGATGAAAATCCCTGTGTGTTTTCCTTTCCTTGCGTCTGTCCTCCTTATCAAAGCAATGTTTTTCTCATGTAGACATGTAACATCTGAGTATATAGAGGGGGAAGACCACCTGACACATGACAGGGAGGCTCAAGTCTCAGATGAACTGAAATGAATTTCTTTTACTGCTGTTTAGAATTGCCCTTAGGCTGCCCCAGAGGGAAATCAGTCCTGAAGCTCACGTTGTTTATCCACTAGCCCTCATTAAGTTCCTGTCACTGGCACAATATTGGGGGGCAGAAACAGAGGATGTTAAGGACCAAGAGTCCTACAGTTTCCTCGCTGATCTGTGTATGACTGCAGTTCAGAATTTATGATATGCTGGAGGGCCTCTAGAGATGACTCAAACATAGATGCCATCTTTGGCGGGGCTCAAGGCCTAGTTGGAAAAGAACAAATGAAGAAAAGCTATCCAGGACTGGGGATGTGATTTGGAGTATAAAATACTTGCTACACAAATGTGAGGACCAGAGTTTGAATCCTTAGCACCCGTGTAAAGCAGGACATGGTAGGGTACATCTGTAATCCTTGTGTTCTTTTGATGACATGTGAGCAGAGATAGGAGAGGCTCTGAAAGTCTGTGGTGCCACTAGCTTGGCATACATAGCAGTGTACAACAAAGAAACCCTTTCTGAACAAGGAGGAAGCACAGACTACTACCTGAGGTTGTCCTCTGACCTACACAATGCTCCATGGCATAGACATGCATACACACACACACACACACACACACACACACACACACACATGAAAAAGGGGAAAAAGGCTTCCTATAGTAGCCTGCAGAATGGGCCTTGGTAAGGACTGGAGGTGGTTCAGTGAGAGAATGAGAAGCAGACTTGGGTTGGAGAGGTTTTTAAATAGGCCTCTCATGGGTAGACTCCACTTGGAGCAATAACAAAAAGAATAGTGGCTTAAAAACAAGGACCTTTCCCTCTTGGTTCAACAGATTTTTGTCAGCTCCTATGTGAGGCAATGGGAATTCTGTAATATGTAAATTCATGTCCACTGTCAGCTGAACTACCATTTAATGTTGGAAACAGACAAAAGCAAAGAAGCCATGATGCTGAGGCAATGACTTCAAACAATGCCCTCAGTGCAGAGAGTGAGGGAGCCAGGCAGAGCCCCATCAAAATAACATTCCTAGCAATGGGAAGAGCCAACTTGTACACAGAGGAGTACTGAGCCACATCATTTTAGAGTGAAGTCATTACACATGTTCTTGTATGTCTTGAACTTTCTGTTCTTACTTTGTTTTGGGTTCTGGTTTTATTTGGAGAAGAAGTCTTACTATGAAGCTCAGGCTGTCCTAGAACTCAGTATGTAACCCACACTAGCCTTGAACTAAAAATCCTTTTGCCTTAGCCTACCAAGTGCATACAAGAGTATATCACCATGCTCAGATCTCTCAATATTTTTGATGGGTCATTGAAACTTTGTACTTATTTAAATAGGATTAGGTAAGTTTCAGGTATATGCTAAAACAGATGCATGCCACCTGAGACATGGACACTAGACATTTGTTGGCTTATACTTACATTGAGAGGTGTGATTTGTTCCTGCACCTAATTCCCAGGCAGTGTGGAAACAAACTGTTTGGGTAATAATAGGGTGATGTATAAGGGCTAAAATTAAGTCACCTTCACAGCTCTAGGTAATGTAGATATGATGAGCTTCCTGAAACCTTCGACATAACAGACACCTCCAGACTCTTATTTCCAGAGGTGATTCTGTTTACCCAAACAATATTATTTATTATGTTAAATTAATATTGCTAATTTGAACTTGGTTTTGACATCTTGATTGCATTTAATTTGGAAGTGTGTTCTTGCTTAATATTTATCTAAGAACTGTATATGTAAATTCATACCAGGTTTTTAAAAGTTTAAATAGTGTTCTGTTCAGAAAGTCTTTTTATATGCTAATGAGATCCAGGCTATCCTCCACTTTTTCTTCTATCATATTCAGTGTATAAGGTTTTGTAAGAAGCCGCAGTGAGCGGTGATAGCCAGCAGATGGCGTTGATATCTAGTGCTCTCCCAAGTTTACAGATAAACTGCGCATGTGCCTAGGGACAAAGACCGCCAACTCACGAGCCTGCCCGGGCGTATTGGGTTCCTGAGCAAACAGCCAATCAGAGATGAGCATGCCGCTCCAGGGCATAGATAAACAGTGTTTCTGGGGTATCGCGGGGTCGCCCTCTAGAAGAGGGAATAAAGATTGCGGAAGGATCGTGCTGTCCTTGTTTTTCCTGCCGGCGCGAACGACAGATGGTGCGGAAACGCCGGGAGTTTACCATTGCCGGCAATAAGGACAGAGATTCAGAACTGCGGAAGATAAACTCTGAGAGGCATGTTCGGTCTTGATATTCTTCACCTTTCTTTTGGTCTGGATCTGTCTCACCTTTCTCCTTGTTTAGAAGCGTCCATTCTTGTTTTGTTAGTGCTTTCTCTTTTCCTTTTGATTTCGTTTTATGTACAAGTCATGCCAGAAACAGAGGGAGATAGGAAGTTAGGAACGCAGAGAGAAAGGAGCATGCTAAAAATGAAGGCAGGTCCTTCCAAGAACGCTCAGTTCTCGGGAGAGAGAGGTGAGGGAAAAGACACTCTGGAAGAGAAATGGGGGCGGGAAATAGCCTCAGGAAAGAGAAATATTTATCCGATGGAGGAACTGGAGGTTTTGGGGCTAGATAGTTCTGAGTTAAAAGAACTGGATCCTGTGGGGGAAGCAGCTTACTGGGAGGAACCGAGGTCATCGCAAAACCGAAAGCGAAAGGAAGTTAGGAATGGGAACCTGGCGGCTTCTTGGCCGGAGGCAAATTCCCAGGCAGGAGTTCCGGCTGTAATCTCCCGTACTTCCCCGCCCTACGCGGATAGGTACGGTTTGGACTCCTTCCTCTCAAAGGAGGATCAGAGAAAAATGATAAAAGCCTTTCCAGTGTTTGAAGCTGCAGGAGGGGGTCGCGTTCACGCTCCGGTGGAATACAGCGTGATTAAGGAACTTGCTGAATCAGTTCAAAAGTATGGTTTCGATGCCAATTTCACGGTTATGCAGTTAGAAAGACTTACCACTATGGCAATGACCCCAAATGATTGGCAAAATACAGTAAGAGCTGCCCTCCCTAATATGGGACAGTATATGGAGTGGAAAGCCTTATGGCATGATGCCTGTCAGACACAGGCAAAAGCCAACGCTAATGCGGAAGGTAATCAACAGCGATGGACATTTGACCTGCTAACAGGGCAGGGACTATTTGCGAATGATAAGACAGAATACGATTGGGGAGCTTATAGCCAGATCTCTGCTGCTGCTATTAAGGCTTGGAAAGCCCTCTCCAAGAAGGGTGAGGCTGGGGGACATTTAACGAAAATACTACAAGGCCCCCAAGAGCCATTCTCAGACTTTGTGGCTAGGATGACAGAAGCAGCAGGCAGAATTTTTGGAGACCCAGAGCAAGTTAAACCACTGATAGAACAACTAGTGTATGAGAATGCTTCGCCAGAATGCCAGGCAGTAATTACCCCCAGAAGAAGCAAAGGGCTGACAGACTGGATAAAGGTCTGCCGAGGACTTGGGGGCCCACTGACCAATGCCGGCCTTGCAGCTGCTATCTTGCAAAGCCAAAACCGCTTAAGTCCTGGCGGTCGTAAAGTATGCTACAATTGTGGCAAGCTGGGTCATTTAAAACGAGAGTGTCGTGCTTCCACAAAAAAAAGAACCCCAGAGCTTTGTACCAAATGCAGGAAAGGTTATCACTGGACTAATGAGTGTCGCTCAGTCAGAGATATTCAAGGAAAGCTTATTCAACATGATTTCCCGTTGTCGGGAAGAGATGAAGGTACTCCAAAAAACGAGTTTCTGGGCCCCAGATCCCAGGGCCCCAAAAAGTATGGGACACAAGCCTGCAACCGGGGGATATCTCTAGCTGCAGAGCTACAAGAGCCTCCGCAGGATTGGACCTCCGTTCCACCTCCCAATTTTTACTAATGCCACAGGTGGGCGCACAGCTTGTCTCAGTTGATTTCAAAGGTCCCCTGCCTG
>JADRCD010190024.1:0-47901 GCA_019843815.1 Montemys delectorum
ATTTAATTAAGAATAGCTTACATGTTCTGAGGTGCAGTCCCCATCATCATGGCAGGAAGCATGATAGCGTCTGGGCAAGCATGGTGCTGAAGGAGCTGAGAGTTCTACATCTTATTCCAAAGATAAATAGAAGATTGTTACATGGGCAGCTAAGAGGAGGGTCTCAACGCTTTGACACACCTCCCAATAGTGCCATTCTCTGGGCCAAGCATATTTAAACTACTACAGGTGGTTTCAAGAAGAAGGGCCTCCATAGGCCCATATATTTGAGTACTTGGTCCCTAATTGGTGAAACTATTTTGGAAGGATTAGGAGGTGTAGCCTTGTTGGAGGTGGCAAGTCTATGAGGTTTCAAAAGCACACACCATTCCCAGTTAGCGTTCTCTCTCTTTCTTTCTCTTTCTCTCTCTCTCTCTGCCTCATGCTTATGGATCAAATGTAAGCTCTCTGCTACAGTTCAAACACTATGTTTACCTGCCTACAGCCATGTCCTCTACCATAACAGTCATAGACTCTAAGCCTCTGGAAGCATAAGACCAAATTAAATGCTTTCTTTTATAAGTTGCCTTGGTGACATTATCACAGCAATAGGAAAGTAATTAAGAAAGAAGCAGGTACCGAGGAGTGAGCTATTGCTGTGGCAGGCCTGACCATGCTGGGTCTTTTAGAAGAATGTAGAAAACTTTGAAACTGAGGACTAGAAAAGTATTTGAGTGCTGTAAGTAAGACGAGGTAACAATCTTCTATTCTGAGTACTATTATTCCAGTTCAATTGTAAATAGACAAGACCCTCCAAAGCTCACCAGAGCAAAATGTTGTCCTTGTGCTGGTAAAACCTGTATGCTTATGTAAAAACCATGGGTAAAGGTGCATGTTTCCTGCATCTCTATTATCATGCTTCCTGTGGATATGCGTTTATAGCCATAATTTTGCTTTTATTTACTATTTATATTTTCATTAAACTGAAACACATACATAGACATAAATGCATACAAATCATAAAATATCAACTATCACAAGGCAATCATGATATATAGCTACGATCTAAGTCAGAAATAGAACATCCCAACAGCCCCAAATTCCTGCCCCTCCCAATCACTGTCATTTCTCTAAAACTACCACTATCTTAATTTCAGACACAAGTTAGTGAACTTTATATAAATTAAAATAGCTCTGATAGCCAGCCATGAGTGTTTGTGTAGGTACAAACCAGTCATACTCATTACAGTATAGTATGAGGATAAATACCTGGATTTTTTTCAGTTTGGGGACATTAAAAATAAGATAGGAATATGAATATCATCATCCATGTTTTTTAAATAGGGGAAAATTCTAATCATCATGCCTATGCTCAATATTAATAAATTACTAAGAATGTTTTTAAGGCATTATACTAATTTATTTGACCATCAAGAATGGATTAAAGTTATAGTAGTTTCATGTTCTGCTAATGTGAAGCTTTATCAACCCTACTACTTTAATTATACTGAGGGATCTCATTATAAAGATATTTATGTAAAGGCTCTATGGCAGAAGTTAGCATACTAATTTTCTGAGGGAAAAAAATCACTCCTCAGAGACAAAAGATTGTCATTAAATATATGAATGCTTTTGTAAAAATTAAAATCATTTTTCTCTTATATTTTGTGTAACTAGAAAAGAGGAAGCTCTAAATTACTGAGTTTCTATCTGCTTCTGTCTATAAAAACTTCCTGATAATAAACTCTGACATGATGACTGACTCCCAGGATCTCACAGTGAGGAATTGAGTTAGGGAAGCAGTCTGTTGAGAACATATGGAAGCTTATCAGACAAGATAGATGTTGATCTTTCTAGTTCAGGAAGTGAAAAGACTGAGCTCTAATTTTAGACATTAGGAATGGGTACTGGATAGGTGAACCATGAGAGAGAAGGAAAGTAAGGCAAAGAGAGCTTATGAAAATGCCTAAACACATGGGAACCCCAAAGTGGCTGAAGCGACCTAGACTGTCTACCAGGAGCCAGATCTCTAGGGTCCTCTTTAAGATACATAAAGAATGTTAGGTAACAAGGGAAGGGTCAGAAGGGATGATAGAAGGTAAATATGAGAAAAATGAATAATTTTAATATATATAAAAATGACAATGAAACTCATCATTTTGTACAATGAGCATGGACTAGTTAACATTTTTAGGAAATAATGCCTCTAATTTAGATTATTAAAGAAAGTATTCTTTATAAGCTACATGGTTGCCTCTATAATTAAAGGTGAGTGCTTTGGGTATGATATGTTGAGAACATTGCTGTAAGAAAAGGATCAACCCAGAAGTTGGATGTTAGAAGGCAAGTGTTGCAATGATTGGGAGACACAATGGGACCAATTATGAGTCACTAGCAGTAGAGTATGAATGATAGTTAGGGGCCAGGTTTAACATGAAGAGATGAGTATGAAACAAAATCAATAGAATTTAGTGATGGGGGTCCAAACCATGGAAAGCAAGGTAGACAAAGAAGATAAGAGCCCACAGAGATCTGATCATATAGAAGCCTGAGAATCTTCTCCATCTCAAGTATTCCTACTGACAACTTCCCAGAGAACTGATATAAGTGAAATAAACAAGATAGAGATAGAGTATTTTCAAGTGCACCATGGATCAGAGAGAGTAGGCATGGTGGGTAATTGCTGGCAGCACAATGAGGTGAAGTCTGTGTAGATCCTTAAGGCTTGGCTGCACAGACATCGTTCAGCCACTGAATGTACCACATCCCATAAGGTATAGCTAGATGCTCCAGTGCACCAATGACCAAGAGAGTGGCAAATATGAAGGTGTCTTGAAGTGAGTAATGAGGAGGATGAATTAAGTACATCCTTTATCTGCCCCAAACCAACTCAAACCAAGAAATACAAAAGTGCCTTTAATCCTCCTGTTCCAATTGACATCTCTGAGGCTTATTGCCTCCGAGGCTTAGTGCCTCCTTCTGCTAATTTAGGCCCAGTCCTAGAAGCTTCTAGTCACTATACAATCTTATCTAGGCCAAGAATAGTTTCAGCCTCAAAACTTACTGATGAATAAGCTCACCCTTTCCTGTTTTGTTTTGTTTTTCTAATATCTGGCTGACTGATTCAATTCAGCTGTTTTGGCTCAAATTCTTCTCTAAGAGGACTGAGACTCAATCTTGCTTCCCCCTTATCCTCTCCTGAATTGTTCTGCTTGACTTCAAACTAACACTAGCAATCTGTTCTAATCTTCTGGATCCTTCTTATTCTCTGGGTCATTCTGTCTTTCCCTGTGCTAGCTTATTCTCTCTTCAGCCTGTCTCTGTAAAACTTCCTGCCTCTCTGAACTGCCCCTTAAGTAGTTGTAATTTCCTCTCTGTTCTCCTGAGTGTTGGACTCAGCCAAGGACTTTATAACCTTAAAATCCAAAGCTCATGAAAACACTGACCCTGTGTATCTTGAAAAACTGGATAAACAAGTGACAATTCAATTCTAACTGTAGAGTCGACAGTAGGCCCCGCATCCAGCTCTCCTTCTCTGACTCTACGGAACGCTCCTCCCCTATCTGTTCCAATGCTGCTTGTGAGTTCAATGCGGGCTGGGAAGCCTGGCGGTTCTGTTCTAATGCTGCCTAGGAGTTCGCCTTCTGCCCTATTCCCAGCAACCTCTGGCGGCGGCGCTCAGCCAGGCTGGGTACAGTAGCTCGGCAAACGGTAGCACGGTGAGGCGCCACCACAGAAGCGCCAGCTGCCGGTAGGGCCACAGGGCGGCCACAAGTTTGTCGCCGTTCACTATGAGCGCTGGCCTGGCCGCTAGGCCCGGCCGCAATCGCAGCCCAGACTGAGGAGACCTGCTGCCCCAGGCCCCGCCAGGCCGGGCTCACAAGGCACCGCGCTGCCTACCACCGCCATCTTTCTTTCGCTTTCGATTTGGCGGCGGCGGTGGCGGCTCCTTCCAGCGAGCTGCTTCCTCAACAGGATCTAGTTCTTCCAACTCAGAACTATCAAGCCCCAAAACCTCTAGTTCCTTTATTGGATAAATAGATCTCTTTTCTGAGGCCTGTTCCTTCTTACACCTCTCTCCCAGGGCGTCGTTTCCCTTGTCTCTCGCTTCCGCAGACTGAACGTCTTTGGAAGGGTCTCTTTCCTTAGGCATGCCTCTTCTTTTTTCTTTCTGAGCTCCTAACCTCTTATCTTGCTCTGTTTCTGACATACTGTCTTGTAGATCAAGACCAAACATGCCTCTCAGAGCTTACCTTTGTCCTGCAGTTCTGGACCCTCCCCGAAAAACGGGGGTCTCCTCAGTGGTGCCGGTGATGGCGAATTCCCGGGTTTCGGCACCAAGTGTGGTCCGCGCTATTTTCCCCGCCGGCAGGAATACACGGACACACACAAAGGATCCTTCTGCAGCAAACCTTTATTACCATGTGGTGAGGAGAGAGCAAGCCCTGGAGAATGCACTGCTTATATACACCCTGGAGCGGCGTGTTCATCTCTGATTGGCTGTTTGCTCATTACCTCATGAGACGCCTTGGGATAGGCTGTGACTTGGCGCTTTTGGCCCTAGCACATGCGCAGATGGGCTGAGACTTAGCACGCTCTGGCCCTAGGCACATGCGCAGACTACGTGTTAAGGGGAGAAGAAACCGGATGCCGGCGCCATATTGTAATGGAGGCTGCCGGCTTGGGTGTGGCTCTCTACAAGAATCACAGGATCATACGATACCAGGACCTTGCTTAGACCAGGATCTCAGGATCCCAGAGGCAGCTTGACTCCCAGGAACTCTGACACACCCAGGATCTCATGATCACAAAATCAAAGAATCACAGAATCACAGAGACAGCTGGACTCAGTGAGTGAAACCGTACTGCAGTTCCACTCAGGTTTGTGGGTCTCTTCAGACCGGAGGTCAAACAGGACCTGCAAAATAAACAGGGTTGGAGAACAAAGAGACACAGATGCTAAGTAAATGTATCAAAGCATTCATTTACTTGGGGGTATTTTGAGCTTATATAGGCAGGTACGAAATGAAACTGAAAATCCAGAAATCAAATATATGCATAACGTAAATACAGCTTCAGACATGAAGATGCCAAGGTCTCTGCAGATTCAGTTCTCAGGCAGTCAGGTTTGTTTACATTTAGCATGTCCTCAGGCAGTAGGTGTGTCAGCTGCTAGGTGTAACTTTCAGTCTCTCAGTTTCAAAGATGAGCTACAGTGTAGTGGGCCATTGTTTTAGCCCCAGCAGGTGGCTGCCTTTAGTCTCAGGATGTCAGCTCTGCCAGGGAGCTGAGACAGGGAGGGAGCCAACATCTCATCCCTATCTATTAGATAGAAAGCAGGATCAAGGCCATATCAATCGACACAATTCTGCAAGGGAATCATTATGGTGCTTAGATGGAAAGACCTGCATATATTTCTGCTGGCCAGCATCTTTCCTGACATCAAATCGACGTGCAACTAGTTTGACACCGCAAACTGGGCTTATAATATATTTTTATTTTCAAAAAATAAAAAACACAGCCACTTTGCATGTGCCTTTGTCTTAGGTTGATACCGCCAGAGCCCTAATCTGAAGGGACAGGCTTCTGTAATGCACCATCCATCCGTGCAGCAAATGCCAAGATATGCCTTTAATGCCTGCAGAGTCTGAGAAATGCCACCATTTCTCTGAAAGCTGCTTTCTTAGAAGTCCTTGCAAGGTCGCTTGCCTTGGTGCTGAAGTTGAGTGTAGGCCTCCGTTGAGTTGCAGATTACTGGCTTTGGCTCTGGAGACAGTTGCCTAGGGAACAGGTCTCAATTCAAAGGCAAATTAGTAGGTTAGGCCTGAAAACTCGGGATTTGCATTGACCTTTGGGTTGCTGAAACTGCAGTGGTAGTGAAAACCCCTAGTAGTCAGACCAGTGACTTCGGGATGGTGCCAGCTTTTGGAATGCAACTATTGCAGAGGTAGCCAGAACTTCTTTGCTCCAGGCATGAGCTTGTGTATAGAATTGTTCGTTTAGCTTCGGGAGTAAGCAGTTTTCCAGATAAAATGGGAAGAAACAAATTCAAAGCTGGCAGAAAAAGGCTGTCAGCTTAAAACAAGAGAAAACGAAAGAAAAAGAAAAAAGACTTTTCAGCAGTACGTTTAAGCACATTTTGCTAAGAAGGTTGTGGCTCTGAATCCACTTGGCAGATTAGTCTTTCAGGGAGCCAGCATGCTCCATCCTCTTTCTGAGAGAAAATACATACGGACCCTCTGCCCCAGACCAAGATGGGGTCTGGCACATGCCAAGCATTGGTGAGCGGGTCCCTCCATTTGACCATGGCATACGAACTTGAAGTGTTAAGATGCCAATGTTGATTTGCAGCGGACTGACCTTTGATGTCAGTCTGCAAAAAATTCAAAATGAAAAGCACAAAGCCAAGGTGTGCCTTTGGAGATTTGGAAGGGAATAGATTTCTGCTCCCCTTCATTTTCAAAATCCAGTTTTTAAGCATGTGATGTGCTTGCTCAACAATTCCTTGTCCCATAGGGTTATATGGGATCCCAGTTTTATGAAAAATGCCAAAATCCTTGCAAAAAGACAAAGTTTTTGCCGGTCCATTGTCCATCTTAATCACTTTGGGTAAGCCCATAACATTGAAGGCTTGCAAACAGGCTTCTCCTCTTTGCAGGGAAATAAACATAAATCTTGAACAAGTATCAATACAGACATGTATATATATTTAAGCTTTCCAAATTCTGCATAATGAGTTACATCCATCTACCAAATTTGGTTGAGCATAAGACCTCTTGGGTTCACCCCTAAATGCGGTACTGGAGTTAAAATAATGCACTTAGGGCACTGTTTAACAATCATTCTTGCTTGCTCTTTTGAAATTTTATGTTTGAGCCTCAGAGTCTGGCTAGACAGGTGGAAATTATTGTGATCCCGTTTAGCTAAGGCCACAGGATCTGAAATTAAAACCTCTCCTACCAGAGCCTTGTCAATGAGATTATTGCCTCTGGCTAATGGCCCAGGTAGGCCAGAATGAGCCCATATATGACCAATATAAAATTGATTTTTTCGTGCAAGAATGATACTTTGTAATTGAGAAAACAAGGCTTCTGCTGTGGTTATGAAATTAAATGTACCACATGTCTCCAGTAATGGCACTGATCCTGCTACATAAAAGCTGTCTGTATAGAGATTAAAAGCATCAGGTACAGCTTGAAATACCTTTAATAGTGCTGTTAATTCAGCTAATAGAGCTGAGAGACCAGGAGTCTCTATTACCACCTGTTGATTATTAATGAGATATCCAGCTTTTCCTTTAGAGGAACCATCAGTAACTACCACAAGGGTATCATTGAAGGGCTGCAAGTTATATATGAAGTTATAGCTGGAAAAATTACTTCATGCACATTTAAGAACTTTATTAATTTATCCTAGGGATAATGATTATCTATAATTCCTTGAAATCCTATTTGAGCAAGCAACCATTCTGTGCTATGCTGTTTTAACCATGAGCCTTGCTCCAAAGTAAAAGGCTGAATGATACTATCTGGCTCCTTGCCAAAATAAGTCAGTGCTTGTTTCCTACCAAGCACAATTATTTGGGCAACAGCTTCATAATATGGCAAGATATTATGTTTAGGAGACACCCTTTAATCAATCCACATAAGAAGTGCCTTCTGCCATAACAAAGCTGTAGGGGCATGAGTTTTGTTGAAAATTAATAGATGCAAAGGTAAAGAATAATCTATGTAAGTAACAAATTGATATTCAATTGTCTTTTCTACCTGCTGTAAAGCAGACATTCCTTCTTTAGTTAAAAATCTAGGAGATTTTGGATCAGAATGACCTTTGAGAATATCAAATAAAGGCCTCAAATCCCCTGTAGTAAGCTTTAAGTAGGGACGAAGCCAATTGATATCACCTAATAATTTTTGAAAGTCATTTAAGGTTTTTAATTTGTCTCTATGAATAACTATCTTCTGGGGAATAACTGCGTGATCCATAAGTGTAAAGCCTAAATAATTATATGGATCCTGAGTTTGCACCTTTTCTGGAGCTATCTGTAGCCCCTTCTCATTTAAGGCAACTTGTAAGTCTCTATAACATAAAAGTACTTCTTGAGGAATTCTTCCAGCTAATAGGACATTATCTGTGTAGTGGGCAATATGAATCATTGGCCATTTTTTCCTTATAGGGTCAATGACCTGTGCCACAAACATCTGACATAACATAAGACCATGCCTTGAGGAAGGACTGTCCATTGATATCTTTTCATAGGTTCCTTAAAATTAACCAATGGAACACTAAAAGCAAATCTCTCACAATCCTCAGGGTGCAAAGGAATTATAAAGAAACAGTCCTTTAAATCCATAACTATCTTGTAAAATCCTTTTGGAATTGCTATTGGAGATGGCAATCCAGTCTGTAATGTTCCTATTACTACCATAGTTTCATTAACCTTTCTCAAATCTTGTAATAGTCTACATTTACTGTAGAGAGCCATGCCCGAGCTGGCTATCGCCATTACAAGATGACGCCGGTATCCGGTGTCTTCTCCCTGTAAACAAGTAGTCTGCGCATGTGCTAAGGGCCAGAGCGCGCCAAGTCACAACCTATCCTGGGGCCTCACATGAGGTAATGAGCAAACAGCCAATCAAAAATGAACACGCTGCTCCAGGGTATATATAAGCAGTGCCTTTTCGGGGCTTGGGGTCTGCCTCTTAAAGATGCAATAAACGCTTGTTGCAGAAGGATCCTGGTGTCCGCGTGCGTTCTTGCTGGCGAGACGATTGTGCGGATTACAGATGGTGCCAAAACCCAGGAATTTACCATTTCCAGCACCGAGGGGATCCCCGTTCACGGGGAGGATTCAGAACTGCAGAACGAAGATAAGCTCTGAGAGGTATGTTTGTTCTTGTTCTTTTGGTTTCGTTTTGCTTACAAGACAGCATGTCAGAAACAGAGCAGGATAGGAGACTAGGAGCTCAAAAAAGGAAAGGCATGCCTAAGAAGAGAGACCCTTCCAAAGACGCTCAGTCCGCGGAAGCGAGAGGTAAGGGAAAGGACACCCTGGGAGAGAAGCAGGATGAAAAGGGGAACGAGCTTAGCCCCTCTAAGAAAGAGGACTTAGAAGGACAGGCAGCATTAGAGCAGATAAAAGAGGAGCGTTCAGTAAAGTCAGAAAAGGAGAGTTGGATACGGGGCCTACTATCAACCCTGCAGTTAGAACTGAATTGTCACTTGTTTATCCAGTTTTTCAAGATGCACAGGGTCAGCGTTTTCATAAGCCTTTGGATTTTAAGGTTATAAAGTCCTTGGCTGAGTCTGTAGTTACAGATCATAGCCTCTTTCACTTTAATTTGCTAATGAACAGGCAGACGCTAATCATGCAGCTGGGAATCAAGCCTGGGATAGGGATATGCTTTTGGGGCAAGGTTGCTTTGCTAATCAATAGACTGGTTACCCATTGCAAGTCTTTGAGCAGGTGAATCAGATTGCTATAAAGGAATGGAAGCAGCTGCTGTGATGCAGCTGAGTAAGAACAAATAAATACCCTTTGGCAACTACCACAAGTAGGCTGCGAGTGGAAATATCCTGGCTTGTGTTTGACTTCCATACAATATCAAAGTATTACTCAGACTACTAATCTCTCTCGATTGTTGTTTCAATATCTTACAGGTTTTAAAGATCTCATGAATGCTCTGAGATTGGCTATCGTCAGTGTCAACTCTACGAGAGGGGATGCAGGGCTGATTATCATCTTGGATTGCCTCTGCTGTGAATCATTTGAAAGAGTGGGAGAAAATAAGGCTAAATTTACCTCCTAGATTTCTTCAGCCTTTTCTTTAAGGCTTAAGGAATGGGTGGGAATTGGCCTGTTTGGTGTTGCCTTGTCTGCTGGCTTAGTGTTTCTTCTCTGGATGGTTTGCAAACTCAGAGCCCAAGCATTTGCTGCACTAGAGCAAGGAGCCTCTCCTGATATTTGGCTCAGCATGCTAAAAACAAAATAAATACTTAAAAGCTAATGGTCAGCGAGACTTAGCTCTTGCACCCCGTGGGGTCTTATCCCTTTGCACATGGGAGAGTGAGTCAAACTGCCATATGTCCTTGAGGCCCGCTGCCTTTGGCCCCTACGACTGGATTAGGCTGATGCCATAAACCAGGAGCACACCAATGAGTAGTGATCCAAAGGATCCCACCGATCTCTTGGTGCTGGTAATGGACAGCACATCAGCTAGCCTAAGACACGGGGCATCGGTCAGAGCCTATCATTTAAAACAAAAAGGGGGAGATGTAGAGAGCCACGCCCGAGCTGGCTATTGCCATTACAAGATGGCACCGGCATCCAGTGTCTTCTCCCTGTAAACAAGTAGTCTACGCATGTGCTAAGGGCCAGAGCGCGCCATGTCACAACCTATCCTGGGGCCTCACACGAGGTAATGAGCAAACAGCCAATCAAAAACGAACACGCCGCTCCAGGGTATATATAAGCAGTGCCTTTTCAGGGCTTGGGGTCTTCCTCTTAAAGATGCAATAAATGCTTGCTGTAGAAGGATCCTGGTGTCCACGTGCGTTCTTGCTGGCGAGACGATTGCGCGGATTACAATTTACCTGACTTTTTCTTGATTACTAATATAGACATGTTCCACAAGGAATTCAATTCCCTCAAATGTCCTGCTTCCAATTGCTCCTGCACTAGCAAAGAAGCTGCTTTTATTTTTTCCTGAGATAAAGACCACTGGTCAACCCATACTGGAGTATTATTAACCCACTGAATTTTATCAGCATGGGACACAGGCAAGATAGTAGCCATCATAGAAAATGTTTCAAACATTTACTATTAGAGCAATGCTTATGGCCTCTGTATGTTCTAATGTCCCGTTTGGACTTCTGCTTATTAGCTAACTCACTAGGGCTGCACAGAACCAGCCCCATCTGTGATAAAAGATCTCTCTCCCACAGAGTAACAGGGAGGTTTGACATGACATATGGCTGGATCTGCCCTGAATTACCTTCCTCATCTCTCCAACTTAGAAGCTTAGAGCTTCATTTTGGGTTATTTGCATAGCTGATTCCTTGGAGATGCATGATGGACTCAGTCAGAGCCCACGTTGAGGGTCAGTTTTGACCTCTATAATGGTCACATTAGCTCCAGTGTCTATTAAACCTTCAAAACTTTTTCCTTCAATAATTAATTTAAGATTAGGTCTTTTATTAGTAATAGATTGTACCCAAAATACTTCAGGAGAACCAGAACAACTCTGCCCTTTCTCGTTATTTCCAGCATTGGAAGACATAGGATACAACAGAACTAAAATGAGCTGAGCGATTTTCTGATCAGTGAGTATTGTAATGACACCGCATGGCGAGGATGCCATAATCTTAATTTCTCCCTGATAATCATGGTCAATAACACCTGGATAAATCTGCAATCCATTCACAATCGAGCTACTTTTTCCTATGACAAATCCCCAAGTCTCTGAAGGTAGCGGTCCAAAAACTCCAGTGGACAGAATCTGAACTCCCATCTCTGGCATTAGTACTGTGTGACAGGTGGAATATAAGTCCACTCCTGCACTTCCTGGGGTTGCTCTGATGAGCGCAGATACACATCTTCCTGGCTTGGCAGCAGCCTTGTGGCCCCATACATGGACTTTTGTTTCAAGAACGGGGCCTGGGCCTGGCTCCTGGACTCGTTTTTTGACCAAGAATCGTCTGGAAAACCTTTTTTACCTTGACACTCTCTGGTCCAATGTTTTCCTTTCTTACAACGAGCACAGATCCTTGGTGCAGCACCTGGTTGCTGCCTCTCTGCACTTCCTAATTTTTTAGAACACTCACTTTTAAAATGATTAATGCTTCTGCATGAATAGCATCTTTTATTATCCTGCCTTTGTACCAGAACAACTGGAATCATGGTGCCCTGCAATGCAGCTGCCGTAGCTAAACCCTGATTATAAGAAGGCCCAATGTCTGCACAAAGGCAAATATATCTAGATAAATCCATTTAGCCCTTGTGCAGCAGAATAATTGCTCTGTACATTGAATTAGCATTCTCATAGGCCAACTGTGTGATAAGTGGACCATCCGAATAGGAACTCCCAAGCATCATACTGGCAGCTTGCTGCAACCTAGCCACGAAATTCTGGAAAGGTTCCTCTGGTCCCTGCCAGATACCAGTCAGACTCTTGATACCTTCACCTCTCATGGGTAGCTGCACCCAAGCTTTCCTAGCCGCTATAGCAATTTGGGCAAATGCCCCGGTGGGGTGGGGTACTCAATCTGTCTAGCATTCCCTTCATACCGACCTTCCCCCAGAAGCATGTCCAAATCCCATTCTGGATTACCTGACTGAGCATTTTGCATAGCTAATTTCTTGCTAGCTTCCCCCCATTCTGACCAAATAATCACCCACCTTCAGTGTGGCTCAGCACAAAGTCTTCCAATCCTGCGGTATTAGGTAAAAATCTATGACATTATCTACCAACACCTGAGTAAATGGTGCGTTAGGCCCATATTGAGTAACTGCCTCCTTTAGATCCTTAATAATTTTGATATACAGAGCTTGATAATATCTGTATACGTCATCATTCTGATCCCGGCGTTCTGCCACTGGAAATGCTAGCAAAACTTTACTAAAGCTCAAAGTACATATCCAACCCCATACAATAATAGAGGGAGACTTCAACACCACACTCTCATCAATGGACAGATCATGGAAACAGTAACTAAACAGAGATACAGAGAAACTAACAGAAGTTAAGAACCAAATGGATCTAACAGATATTATAGAACATTTCATCCTAAAGCAAAAGAATATACCTTCTTCTCAGCACCTCATGGTACCTTCTCCAAAACTGACCATATAATTGGACACAAAGTAGGCCTCAACATATAGAAGAAGGTTAAAATAATCCCATGCACCCTATCAGACCACCACAGACTAAGGCTGGTCTTAAATACCAACAAAAACAATGGAAAGCACACATACACATGGAAGCTGAACACTGCTCTACAATGATATCTTGGTCAAGGAAAAAATAAATAAATTAAAGACTTTTGGAATTTAATGAAAATGAAGATACCTCATATCAAAACTAATGGAACACTATGAAAGCAGTGGTAAGAGGAAAACTCATAGCTCTAAGTGCCTCCAAAAAGAAACTGGCAAGAACTTACACTAGTAGCTTGACAGCACACATGAAAGCTCTTGAACAAAAAGAAGTAAATATATCCAAGAGAAGTAGACAGCAGAAAATAATAAAACACATGGCTGAAATCAACCAAATAGAAACAAAAAGAACTATACAAAGAATCAACCAAAATATGATTCTTTGAGAAAATCAACAAGATAGATAAACCCTTAGCCAGACTAACCAGAGGGCACAGAGACAGTCTCCAAATTAATAAAATCAGAAATGAAAAGGGAGACATAACAACAGAAACTGAGGAAATTCAAAAAAAAATCATCTGATCCTAATACAAAAGCTTATACTCAATAAAATTGGAAAATCTGGATGAAATGGAGAATTTTCTGGACAGATACTAGGTGCTAAACTTGAAACAGGATCAGATAAACCATGTAAACAGTCCCATAACCCCTAGATAAATAGAAGCAGTCATTAATAGTCTCCTAACCAAAAAAAGCCCAGGACCAGATGAGTTTTTAGGAGAATTCTATCATACCTTCAAAAAAGACCTAATACCAATACTCTTCAAACTATTTCACAATATGGAAACAGAAGGAAAACTACCCAATTCATTCTACAAAGACAGAATTATTCTTATATCTAAACCACACAAAAACAAAACAAAGAAAATTTCAGACCAATTTCCCTTTTCAATATCAACATAAAAATACTAAAAATGTCCTTGCCAACCAAATCCAAGGACACATCAAAGTGATTATTCACCACAATCAAATAGGCTTCACCCAGGGATGCAGGGATGGTTCAATAGATGGAAATCCATCAACATAATCCACTACATAAACAAGCTCAACTGGAGGTCAACATGTAGAAAAATGCAAATCGACCCATTCCTTTCGCCTTGTACAAAGCTCAAGTACAAGTGGATCAGGGACCTCCACATCAAACCAGATACATTGAAACTAATAGAAAGTAAAGTGGGGAAGAACCTTGAGCAAATAGGCACAGGGGAAAATTTCCTGAAGAGAACCCCAATAGCTTCTGCTCTAAGATCAAGAATTGACAAATGGGACCTCATAAAGTTGCAAAGCTTCTGTAAGGCAAAAGACACTGTCAATAGGACAAAATGGCAACCAACAAATTGGGAAAAGATCTTTACCAACCCTATATCTGATAGAGGGCTAATATCCAATGTATACAAAGAACTCAAGAAGTTAGACTCCAGAGAACCAAATAACCCTATTAAAAAATGGGGCATAGAGCTAAACAAAGAATTCTCTACTGATGAACACCAAATGGCTGAGAAACACCTAAAGAAATGTTCAACATCCTTAGTCATCAGGGAAATGCAAATCAAAACAACTCTGAGATTCCACCTCACACAAGTGAGATTGGCTAGGATAAAAGACTCAGGTGACAGCAGATGCTGGAGAGGTTGCGGAGAAATAGGAACACTCCTTCATTGCTGGTGGGATTGCAAACTGGTACAACCACTCTGGAAATCAGTGTGGCGGTTCCTCCAGAAATTGGACATAGTTCTATGAGAGGACCCAGCCATACCACTCCTGGGCATATGCCCACAAGATGCTCCATCATGTAATAAGGACACATGCTCCACCATGTTCATAGCAGCCTTATTTATAATAGCCAGAAACTGGAAACAACCCAGATGTCCCTCAACAGAGGAATGGATACAGAAAGTGTGGTACATCTACACAATGGAGTACTACTCAGCTATTAAAAACAATGAATTTATAAAATTCTTAGGGAAATGGATGGATCTGGAGAGTATCATCCTGAGTGAGGTAACCCAATCACAAAAGATCACACATGGTATGCATTCTCTGATAAGTGGTTATTAGCCCAGAAGTTTGGAATATAGGAAGAATGACCCACAAACCACAAGAAACTTAAGAAGAAGGAAGACCAAAATGTGGACATTTCATTCCTTCTTAAAAAGGGGAACCAAACACACACAGAAAGAGTGGCAGAGATTAACTATGGAGCAGAGACTGAAGGAAGGACAAGCATATAGCTATCTCCTGAGAGGCTCTTACAATACCTGACTAATACAGATGTAGAGGCTCACAGCCATTCATTGAACTGAGTACACTGTCCCCAATGAAGGAGTTAGAGAAAGGTTCTATGGAGCTGAAGGGTTTGCAGCCCCTTAGGATGAACAACAATTACTAACTAGTACCCTCAGAGCTCCCAGGGACCCAACCACCAATCAAGGACTATACAGGGTGGGACTGAATGTTCTGGCAGCATGTGTATAGTAGAGGACTGCAAATTTGATCATCAGTAGGAGGAAAGGACCTCGGCCTTGTGAAGGTTCTATGCCCCAGTGTAGGGGAATGCCAGGGCCAATAAGTGGGAGAGGGTGGGGTGGCAGGCATGGGGAAGGGGGAGGCAAAAGAAGTTTGTTCTTGTTGTTTTTGTTTGTTTGTTTGTTTGTTTTTTGGAGGGGAACCTGGGAAAGGGAAAATTTACATGTAAATAAAGAAATTATCTAAAAAAAAAAAAAAGAAAAAGAAAAAAAACAAATGATCATTTCATTAGATGCTGAAATAGCATTTGACAAAATTCAGCATCCTTTCATGTTAAAAGTCTTGGAAAGATCAGGAATTCAAAGACCATACCTGAATATAGTAAAAACAATATACAGCAAACCAGTAGCTAACATCAAACTAAATGGAGAGAAACTTGAAACAATCTCACTAAAATCAGGGACTAGACAAGGCTGTCCACTCTCTCCCTACCTATTCAATATAGTATTTGAAATTCTAGCCAGAGCAATTAGACAACAAAAGGAGGTGAAAGGGATGAAAATTGGAAAGGAAGAAGTCAAAATATCACTATTTGCAGATGATATGATCATTTAATTAAGTGACTCCAAAAATTCCACCAAAGAACTCCTAAAGCTGATAACTTCAGCAAAGTGGCTGGATATAAAATTAACTCAAACAAATCAGTAGCCTTCCTCTACTCAAAGGATAAACAGGCTGAGAAAGAAATTAGGGAAACGACACCCTTCATAATAGTCACAAACAATATAGAGTATATTGGTGTGATTCTAACCAAGCAAGTGAAAGATCTGTATGACAAGACCTTCAAATGTCTGAAGAAAGTAATTGAACAAGTTCACAGAAGATGGAAAGATTCCCTATGCTCATAGATTGGCAGGATTAGTATAGTAAAAATAACCATCTTGCCAAAAGCAATCTACAGATTCAATGCAATCCCCATCAAAATTCAAATCAATTCTTCATAGAGTTAGAAAGAGTAATTTGCAAATTCATTTGGAATAACAAAAAGCCCAGGATAGCAAAAAAATATTCTCAACAATAAAAGATCTTCTAGGGGAATCACCATCCCTGACATTAAGCTATATTACAGAGCAATAGTCATAAAAAATGAAACTGTATGATATTGGTATAGAGACAGGCAGGAAGATCAATAGAATAGAATTGAAGACTCAAAAATGAACTCACACACCTATAGTCACTTGATATTTGACAAAGGAACTAAAACCATCCAGTGGAAAAAATATAGCATTTTTAACAACTGGTGCTGGTTCAACTGGTAGTCAGCATGTAGAAAAATGCAAATCAACCTATTCTTATCTCCTTGTACAAAGCTCAAGTTCATGTGGATCAAGGACCTCCACATAAAACCAGATACACTGAAACTTATAGAGGAGAAAGTGGGGAAGAGCCTCCAACACATGGGCTCGGGGGAAAATTTCCTGGACCGAACACCAATCGCTTATGCTCTAAGATCAATAATCGACAAATAGGACTTCATAAAATTGCAAAGATTCTGTATGGTAAAGAACACTGTCAATAGAACAAAATGGCAACCAACAGATTGGGAAAAGACCTTACCAATTCTACATCCGATAGAGGGCTAATATCCAATATATTCAAAGAACTCATGTTAGACTCCATAGAATCAAATAACTTTATTAAAAATTGGGGTACAAAGTTAAACAAAAAATTTTCAACTGAGGAATATCAAATAGCTGAGAAGCACCTAAAAAAATGTTCAACATCCTTAGTCATCAGGGAAATACAAATCAAAACAACCATCTTACACCAGTCAGAATGGCTAAGATTAAAACCTCAGGTGACAGCAGATGCTGGCAAGGATGTAGAGAAAGAAGAACACTCCTCCATTTTTGGTGGGATTGCAAGCTAGTACAACCACTCTGGAAATCAGTCTAGTGGTTCCTTAGAAAATTGGAAATACTAGTACCTGAGGACCCAGCTATACCACTCCTGGGCATATACCCAAAAGAGTCTCCAACATATAACAAGGACACAGCTCTACTATGTTCATAGCAGCCTTATTTATAATAGTCAGAAGCTGGAAAGAACCCAGATGTCCTTCAACATAGAAATGGATACAGAAAATGTGGTACATTTACACAATGGAGTACTAACCTACTACTAAAAATGATGAATATATGAAACTCTTAGTCAAATGGATGGAACTAGCAAATATCATCCTGAGTGAGGTAACCCAATCACAAAAGAACACACATGGTATGCACTCACTGATAAGTGGATATTAGCCCAGAAGCTCAGAATACCCAAGATACAATTCACAAACCACATGAAGCTCAAGAAGAAGGAAGACCAAAGTATGGATGCTTCAGTCCTTCTTAGAAGGGGTAACAAAATACTCACAGGAGCAAATATGGAGATGAAATGTAGAGCAGAGACTGAAGGAAAGACCATCCAGAGACTGCCCCACCTGGGGATTCATCCCATGTACAGTTACCAAACCCAGACACTATTGTGGATGCCTATCAGCGAATGCTGAAAGGAGCCTGATATGGCTGTCTCCTGAGAGACCCTGCCAGAGCTTAAAAATACAGAGTTGGATGTCTGCAGCCAACCTTTGGACTGAATGCAGGGTCCCCAATGGAGGAGTTAGAGAAAGGACTAAAGGAGCTGAAGGGGTTTGCAACCCCATAGAAAGAACAACAATATCAACCAAGCAACCAACTCCCCTACCCTAGAGCTCCCAGGGACTAAGCCACGAAACAAGGAGTACACATAGCTCTAGCTGCATATTGTGGCAGAGGATGGCCTTGTCAGGCATCACAAGGAGGTGAGCTCCTTGGTCCTATGAAGGCTTGATAGATGCCCCAGTGTAGAGGAATTGAGGGTGGGGAGGCAGGAGTGGGTGGGTGGGTGGGTGGAGGAACACCCTCATAGAAGCAGAGGGATAGGGGATGGCATATGGTTTTCTAGGAGGGGGAGAAACCAGGAAAGGGGATAATATTTGAAATATAAATAAAAAAATACAATAGAGAAAGAGAGAGAGAAAGAGAGAGAGAGAGAGAGAAGGAGAGAAGGAAGAAAAGAAAGGAAGGAAGGAAGGAAGAAAGAAAGTATAGACTAAAGGCATGTCTGCATTCCAGCCAGAGGGATCAAAGGTGTGTGGTAAAGGCTGAGCCACTCTACTAGAAACAAGTTTTTCTAGTAAACAACACAATCTCCGGGTTCACAGTGTGATTAATATCCTGAAACAAGAAAATTTCACTGTGTAACAATGGGCTTTCTGAAAACTCCAAGGGAAGTTTCATTTTAATATATGTAAACTCTTCGGGAATTATATAGGACTTTAGGAAAAACAAATGAGAACGAATCTCTACAGTGACTGAAATAGAGTTTGTTATGCAGTGAACTTGAGGTTTGTATCAGGAGATTGTTGATTAGAATGAAGAGTCACTTTGACTGTATACTAAGATAGGGGAGTGAAATTTGCCTTGTCTACAGTTTGGTGGGTTTTCTACAAAATGTTCAGCAACCCATTTATTTATAGACTAGGTTAGAGACTCTCAGTGCTGGCCTAAGAAAAGGACAACAGACAAGAGGAAAAAAATGAAAATGGAGAGAGGTTACATGTGTGGAAGAAAAGGGACAAATAACTGGAAAAATTCATGGGAGCTTAAGTGAGGTGGAAGGAAAGTACGTAAAAGGGGTGGACAGAGAGAAAACAGGACCAGAGAGGAGGCTGTGTATACTATGTTGACTGAAACCTTGATCTTGGAGCAGATTTTATTATATTTTAATAAGCTATCTTATTTTCTTCTTCTAAGCTTAAGCAATTTACTCAACCCTTCAAGCCTGAGTTCCCTTCTCATTAAAATGGAGACTATAGTAGCATCTATTTCATAGAGTTGATTCCAAAATTAAATGAAACAATAAAAAAATGTTATAGCTTGGTGTCTTGGCACATAGTGAGTACCTAACCAATAGTAAAGCAATTGCTGCAGAGAATTCAATGTCTATAACATAGTCGAGGGGATGTATAGCTGGTGTGTAAAGGCAACATAAGCTTCTCACTTTAAGAAGATCAAGAAATGTGTTGCTGGATAGAAATCCCTGTGAATGCTAAGTATGTTCAGTATAGGGATGTGATTTGGGGCAGAGAGGCAGTTGTGAGCAAGATTCCAAGGTGCAATTAGTCACATGAAGGACTATATCAAGGAGTAGAATAGTTTGGGGTTTTCGTTGCTGCTGTTGTTTATTAATTTTTTAAGGAAAGTGGAAGATGAGTTTGGAAGTGATAATAGGAAGCCAAGAGTCATGACCTTCTCTCTCCCAAAGCTGGTGTGACTGATTCTAGAGGGATGGACAGTATTCACTTGAAAACAAGAAATAGGAGAACACTCCATGGACTGGCTTTTACAGAAGCCAGTTTCTGTAAAAGTACTTAATGGGGCAAAACATTCTACAAAGTGGTGGTAGAATTACTTAGTGTAGATAAAAGCCTGGAGAAACTTTGAACAGTTGGAGATGGGGGGAAAAAGCCCTGGAGATAGGAATTATTAAGGGATTCTGAGGTGTAGCATCCATCAGGAGTACTTTACAGGAACCTTGGGGACTCCACCTGTGTGTGGGCTGTAATCCTTTAAAAGGATCTTTCCTTTAAAAGAATCAGTTGGATATCTCTGATGAGCTATCATAGATGGATAAAGAAAAAAATGCATGAGTCAGAAATACATACACAGATTTATGTGAAATTTGAATGGAAAGATTTTCAAATGCTAATTAGCAAAATCAACACACTTGATAATATTTATCTACAAGTACTATGCTATGAAGATCCTAATAAAACTCAAACATGTTCCTAAAGAAATTACTGTGCTATTTCACCCTAGATGTGCCAGAAATTACCTGTATATGTCCTCCACAAGGCAAGCTTGATGTGCTTTGTTTGGTGAACTCCAGAAGCTGAGAGACAATAATTGTTTTTTTAGCAAACCTCTTTAGATTGCCCGTACTTCTTTCAATCTTGAAGAGCCTGGTGTTCAGTCTTTTAGCATATGTCACACCTGCTGAGAGGGCTTTGTGCTGTCCAGAGCATCATCTCATCCCAGCTCCTAGACACCTTTTAAAGAAAACAAAAGCCTGTGTGAGAAGTGTGCTTGCCAAAGTCAGTTTCCACTGTGGTTTTGCTTCAAATTCCAAGATTTCAAACAGTAAGGCTGAAATTGGTGTCAAGCGTTGCATGGGAAATCAGAGAAACACCCATAATGATGACACAAGTGAAAATAGCATCGCTATGGTAAAAAAAAAATTAAAAAACAAACACTCAGAAGAATTATGGAAGAGCATTATGATATGACTTGTTTCCTACTGAATTCATTATTTTGCCGTCTTGGGGTAAGCCACACAATGGTGGGAGACATTTAAGTCTTGTGTAGCAGAGACAAATTGTGTGGAAAGTAAGAAGCTATCAGACATATGTCTGCCAGGACAAGCAACTTCAGACCAGAGGAAACTCTTCAGCTCATTCAGACGTTTGGAATAAACCACTGGCTGCAGGCTGGAAATAACTTCTCCAGAAGGATTTCCTGAGACATTAATGTTATGCTCGGAAATTCAATAGTGCTGAACAAAGAGAACACTGTTGCAGAGTTCTGCCCCCTGTCCAGTGCACCTGGCGGCTCTACAGAGCTGCCAAAGCGCTTCAACCACAATGAGATGTTGGGCGCTGCGGGGAGGGATGGATTTCAGAGAACACCAAGGACCATGGTGTTTACAACTGGCTTACAATGGAGGGCCCGCTGTCTTAAACAACTTTATTATTAGCTGAATCTGATTCTCATTAAGTTCAGTTTACAAAACAGCTCTTTTACTTGTGTTTCAGCCTATATTCCTACTTACAAACACACATGGGTATGGATGCTCTGAATTAGAATGACCTTTTCTGTCAGCAAAACTCACACCCTTGGCTATTCCTTATCTTTTGTGCTAGACTCTGGATTTCCCCTTTCTCTAGCATCTGAAGAAACACACACACATACAAAAAGAGGATTTTCTTTCTCATTTCTGAATCTTTCCTCCCAAGTCCTTGTATGTCCTTGTAAAGATTGTGAGTTAAGTGAATTTGCTTGACTTCATTATGACACATTTGATTTGGAACAGAAAGGAACAAGATTCAATCCCCGTTTGTGAATTAGGAATTCCAGGTGGTCAAGATGGTCCTTCTCTTAGCAGAATAGCATGAAGTATACATTATACTCTCTAAGAAGGTCATAGGACCAGGAAGAACTCAGTACTGATGTGTAACTAAGCTTACATTTATAAGGGTCCGTAATTTGCAGAAAAATGATAGCCTGGGACTCAAATAGTATGTAAACACAAAGAGTGCTTTATTCTGCAGAGGTTCAGCATGCTGGGGTCTCCTATTACCAGAATAGAGAGACAACCAAGTGAGCTCACAGGCCTGATACAAGGCACATTAGGGAATTCTGGGGTAGGTGACCCTATGTTAATCTGTTGGGTCCATCTCTACAGGCATCCCATTACTGTAATGTGGGGGCTGGAAACTTGCTGGGGAAGTCTGGAAACTGTTGCTGAGGAAGTAGCTGAGGAAGTCTGGAAACTGCTGCTGACCCATAGTCCTTGTCTTAGGCCAGGTGGCCGGGCAGCTTCTGAGGCCTGGACTTGTCTGGAATTGCCCAGTTCTTGGAAATAGAGAATAGGGCCTAAGCTCCTTAGCTGCCAGTTTGAAGCCTACCGTGGAAACAGCCTAGCCTCACATTGAAGCAAACTGCCTTCTAAAGCTCTGTTTATGGCCACAGACAAATGGTGCTCCCATGCTTAGTCTCAGAAGCCTTTTTAAAAATGAACAGTGAGGATTACAAAATGCTGCCCAAGATGTAAAACTAAGAAAGGCTTGTCAGTCTATCCCCACACAAGATGTTTAGCATCCATTCCCACCCTCATCCCTGCCCCTAAGGCTCTGGGAACAGGGCAGAAGAGGTCCTGAGAAGTTTAAGGTGAAGAAACGCAAAATGTCATCCTTTAGACTCCACAATCATACCATTTGTCATTGCCTTCACTGTGCACACACAAGAGCAGCCCCACCAGCAATCAGTCCAGGAAGATAAGGAGGGACTCTTGGGGCCCTGACTTCTACCTCTAAACTATTGGATAGATTCTGGAAGATGGGGAATGGCTGTCTTCAGTTGTGCTCCCCCTGCTGAGCCCACCAGGCTCCAATGGATAGGTCCAAGCCTGTAGTCCTATAGATGGTCATTGTTAACCCCAGTAAGTGACAAAGCAAAGTTAGTAGATCGTAACCCTAGACAGAGATTTGTGATGAAAATGGAGACAAAAAAAAAAAAAAAAAAAAAAAAGGCTGAAAAAGAGGTAGGAGTAAGATTTGTCAGTATGCATTATGTAGTCTGTGAAAGGCCTGAAAGGAAATTTCATTAATTAAAAATTCAGTATCTCCCTCGAGTATGAGAGCTGCATTTGTTTGGCTCTGCACATCCTATTTACCATGATAAGTACATCTACATTGGAGAGCTTGGGTAATAGAAAAAACGAAGTACCCTTTGCTGGAGACCCTCGGATGGAATTCACTGAGCACCCGCAAAGGGAGGCCCCTCACAGAGGGAATGCCCACCTCCTTCCTGGGAGTCAAAGCTGAGAAAAAGCATGGTGTGCTCTAACACCAGACAGTGGGATCCCTACACAGTCAGCTTTCAGAAGTCTGCTATATGATGCTACACTTCGGGGTTCTTAAAAGCCTCTAAATGGCTTCTCTATGACCTTCTCCAGGATGCTTCTGCTGCTCTCTGGGCTTTCTTTCTGTTTTTTTCTTGCTGAAGAATCATTGAAGAAGCTATAAGCATTCTCATTTTTGAAGTAATAGATTTCTCAGTCACTCCCCACCTCCCAGCCATCTTCCTAACTGCCTTTCTTTATCCTCTAAGCATTTTGCTCCCTTTTTCAGAGACAGTGCAGTTTTTCTTCATGACAGGGAAGTGGGATTTTTTCATCTAGATGTGTATATTAATGAAAGTATCATAAGAATAGAGGGATTTCCTAGTTTTCACTAGTTTAGTTGTCTCATCTCAGTCTCTTGACTAAGGTCATAAATTACACAGTTTAAGGAACCCTCTGTAGAGTGAAAGGAACCTTTCTGGCACACACTACACAGGTCTAACCTTTCCAGGAGGTCTATTGGCGTTACTATGAGAAATACATGACCAAAGGCAACCTGAGGGAGAAAGAGTTCATTTAGTTTATATTTCTAGGTAAATAGTTCATCTCAGAGGGAAGTCAGTGCAGGAGCTCAAGTCTGGGACCTGGAGTTAAAAAAATCAAAGAGGGAAATTTCTTACAGGTATGTTCTCTGCTCTCTGCTCCCTCCCTCCCTAATTCCCTCCCTTCCCCTCTTTGCTCTATATCCCTCTGTGTGTCTCTGTCTTTCTCTGTTTCTCTTTGTTATTTCTCTGTCTCTGTGTGTGTGTGTCTCTCTCTCCCTCTCTTCCTGCTATAGCCCAGGCCAACCTGCTCAGGATGATTTCCCCATTATGTGTGGGACTCTCACATCAATTAGTAATCATGATAATCCCTAACATATATAGCCCCAAATCAATATTGATGGGCCAATTGTTCAGTTAGATTTCCCTCTTCCTAAATAATGTTAGGTATTTCAAGTTGATATTAACCAACCAGCTCACCAGACCTCTAAATTCTATATAGAAATTCACATTTCCTGGACAAGAATTCCAGGTGTCATAGAGTTTAATTTTCTTTTTTTTTTCTATTATACATTGCTGTACTAAATTGTCATTTACAATGATCAGTAAAGCACATGGAACTTATTGCTTAAGTTAGCAGTATGTACTAAAAAAACTAGTTAATTTTGGTCCTCAGTCACATATAACATAACAGGTAATAGAATGACAAATTTTAACCTCAGTCTTCAGATTAAGAATCAGGCAGCATTTATCATATTCATGAGTAGAAAATTCAAACACTGGGTCACTGAGATGTCACCTCACAATCATTAGACCAGTAAAGTTGAAAAGAGCCATAACTACAATTCTGGTTGTAGAGAAATGGAAACTTTTGTGTGCTTATTTAAGAATGAACTCATCTTTTAATCATTCACTAAAGTTAAAAGTACTTTGTGTTAATGAGGGTTTCATTTGCTGTGAAAAGACAACATGACTGAGGCCACTCTTATAAAGGGAAGTATTTACTTGGAATTGAATTACAGTTTCAGAGGTTCAGTCCATTATCATCATGGCAAGAAACATGGCAGCATCCAAGCAAACATGGTGCTAGAGAATGAGCTGAGAGTTCTTTGTTTTGATCCAACTACAGCCAGGGCAGATAGTCCTCCACAGGCAACCAGGAGGAGTATCTCTTCTGCTCTGGGTGGAATAAGCATAGGACCTCAAAGCCTACCCTCACAGTGACACACTTTCTTCAGCAAGGCCATATCTACTACAACAAGGCCCTACCTCCTAAAAGTGCCACTTCCCATAGGCCAAGCATATTTAAGCTGCCACATACTTCAATCATTTTATTTCATATTTCAAGATTAAGAATCTATCTCAAAGAAAATAGGAGGAGGATAATGACTGGACAGAAAAAAAAAGATTATCTAAGTTAAATTTATAATAAAATTTTAAAAAAGAAATAAAAGATCCCAGTCTGAAGGGGCATACATACAAAAGTATGTAAACAAATAGTTCTCATGTAATCTTGGTTGCAGTATGATTGCACAAAATTGTTTTATGATATTTTCACACAAACTGTGTATTACACATCACAAAGCAGACTTCACCTTCATTATCTATGACTGAAGACTTATAGGAGGCTCCTGTGCTGGTAAAACATTCTTAACATAGCAACATTTCCTTATTTATCAGGGCCTTTTGGGGTGCATAGTACCTACTGCATCCTATGAACAACCTCAGTTCTACAGTGCTACTTGGATGAGGATATTGATAAAGAAAGTATAATCTGGAATTTGCTTTTTTTTCTACTAAAATTTTCTAGACCCTATACATATTTTACAATCATGCAACAGAAATGACCTCCAAAAACTCTGGCTCCTCTTTCAAGAGTTTTATTGCTTATAGTCTTCCAATCACAAATAGTTTACAATGTTATACTTGCATCTCAAAAAACTTAAGTCTCAGTATCTCTATTCCTCGATGAATGAGCTACGCCACAAACTTTATTACACCAAGATAGAACTAAAGAAAAGTTGTATTCCTTTTCTTAACCATTCTCCAAACACAACACTAAAAACCAACAGTCTTACTTCTTGATAAATGGTATCTTGAGGTCAAACCTTGCTCATTTCATTCATTCAGCATAACCCAAGTTACAAGATAGACAGAGATGTCAATGGTGCCTGATTTCTTAACTTACAGATTAATAAAATCTCATCCCCTTTATAATGCTTTGGAATATAGCACAGCAATACAGTAATTTTTGTTATAACCCATTTATAGAGAAGAGAGGTCTTTCCCCACCCCTTTGTTTTTAACTCATTGCTATTTCTCAACTCTAGGTCATATTTCCAAGCAAAAGATCCCAGACAGTTTTGCAAGGTCTACTTTAATGTAGTAAAGCCTGAGAGCACTGTTTTAGCTTCAAGTGTACTCTCAAAAATGCCTTAACTGTTCTTGAAATTTTCTGCATTTTTAAACTATGATTTTCCTAGGTATATGCATTTGTGTGTATCCTTTCTTCTCAGATTGCCTACATTGGTTATAAAAATGAGTTTTGTAACCTCATCTAGAAATCTCTCTGTCTCTCTCTCTGTCTCTCTCTGTGTCTCTGTCTCTGTCTCTCTCTCTCCCTCTCCCTCTCCCTCTCCCACTCTCTCTCCCTCTCCCTCTCTCCTGTTTCTAAAAAACAAAAAGCAAAAACTCCTTAAAGTTTTCAATCCTTCATTTCATCATGTGATGTGCTATTTCAACCTAACTTGACAACACTCTATATACTTCACTGACCTACTTTGTTTTTATTATAACAGAATAAAATCTAGGTAATTTATAAAGAAAAGAAATCCAAGAGACATGCATCTAGTGAGCTTCATTGCTTTGCTATTCCATGATGAAGAACAGAAGGACATAAGAAAGCAAGAGAAAATAAGTTCAATTTTTTTCAAATCAGTAATCCATTTCCATGGCAATCTACTATATAACAACATTTACTCATCCACGAAAGAAGGACCTCCATGAGTATCATTTCTCAGCACTATTGCACGAGGCATAACCAAACCACAGCATCACACTCTAAGACTTACATGCTAGTTCGTGGTTTCCATTTCTCCTGTTCAATTAATTTTTTGTCTATATCATTTTCCAATTCTTAAAGTATCAGGTTTTGTTTTGCATGGGGATGGGTTTCTGCTTCCACACACATAATTATAACAGGAAGGTTATGGAAGCTCTATTGGATATGATCTGTTGGCAGGGCTTGGCTATAGTTTTCTTGTGGAGTTTGGTTGACATTTATTCATTTCTCAGTACAGGATCCATAGGCCATTTCTCTATTACATTGAGCTACATTTATTTTTTTCTAATTTCAAAAACCTAGATGTTTTTCTCACTTGACTGAATAGTAAAGCATATTGGCATGCTTCCTCTAAATTCCAAAGTACATTTTGCTGGACAGATGACTGGAGACCTCTCCCATTCCAACAATTGTTGTAGTTTGTACATTCACAATTGTGAATGAGAACAGGCAAAATGTATTAAATTGTCACTGTGCATATTCTTCCATAAGTGATACTTTTCCCATGTTTCTATGGATTTGCCATATTTTTTATTTTCAGTAAGTTGTCTATTATTGGTAGAAAGTAATGTAGAAAACCAGAACAGGCATACACTGATTCTTAGGATACAGTTTTTTGCTGGCATTTTGGAAGGCGGGTAAGACACTATTTCCATTCTTGAAGTGCATCCTGAATGTTCTTAAGGACATGTGTAAAGAAGAGCTATTGAAATGGGAAAATAATTAATAGTCCATTAAATTATTTACTCCATATAGAAATATGAAAAAATATGTAGAATATGTAGAATGTGGGTAATGAATACATTATTCCTTAAAAAATATTGTAATGTATAAAACTACATCCCCTTTATTACTTCATATTTCATCTGCTCCCTAAGAAAGAACAATTACTGTCTAATCTCTATGTGCGAAGCGCATAGCTTTTAATTTTTTTTTCTGTTTTTAACATTTTTCCTATTTAGCATGACTTAATCTATGCAGGCTCTTGTAACACAGACCATAGGCCAAGAAACTTATAAACAATAAAAATAGATATTCAGATAGAAAATAGACTAGCCAAGATCAAGGTACCAGCAGACTAATGTCTAATGTAGACCTGCTTCCTACCCCATCTTCTTATTGTAACCATGCATGAGGTAAGAGATGTAGTATGAATCTTGTTTCACTTTTACAAGGTCTGTTATTCATAATATCTTTTTCATCACAAAGAACTTGGTGACTTTGACATCAGATTTGTCAGCCATTTTTCTATGGCCATTCTGTGACTTATTTAACATTGTTTATACCACTGATTCATAAAGATAGTCATATGGTTTTTTTTTACAATCACTTTTATTACTTAGGTTTGGCTAAGCTGATTATTACATATAAGAGTTACTGAATAGTGAAAAATATTGCCTTATTTGTCTCCTTATAAATAATTAACTTACTCAAAACTATTTGTCAAATATTCTGTTTTTTCCACTGATTTGAAATGACAGCTTTGTCAAACGAATGCAGTGAGGGGCAATTCTGATGTCTTACTCTATTATCTTAATCCACTGAACATAGAAACCAAATTAATATCTCAGAGAAAGCAGTAAAATGGCTTAAATTCAAAACCTGTTATATGGCTTGGATTTTTTGTCAACTTGTTATTGGGAAGCAGGAGTGTCAGTTGAGGGATTACCTCCATCAGATTGGCCTCTGAGCATATCTAATGAGCACTTTATTGATTGTGAATTGTTGTAGAAAGGCTCAATCTACAGTGGGCTGTACCATCTCTGGACAAGTGGGTTAGGGGTGTGTAAGAAAAATAATGAGATGTTCCCAGACCCTTGGGTATAGTGGTTGTTGTAGATCTACCTTTTGGGGTTTGATATACCACAGTCACTCATGCTTAGCCCTTAACCATTTGTGAGTCTCTGGAATCGTCTCCATACATGGTAAAGAGAAGCTTCTTTTAGAAGTGAGAGCTGCATATTCTCTGCATATAAGAGTAAATACTTTGAATATAGTTCTTCAAATATGCTTATTTAAGGGAATGGCAGCAGTAAGTTCTCCTCTAGGGTCTGTGATTTCTCTCAAGCCATGGCAGTAGACTAGAGTGATAGTACCAGACATGAAGTTCCTCCTACCGAGAGGGTCTTAAGTCTAATTGAATGTCTGTTGATAAACCCTAGATATAAGTCTCAGTATAGCACTATTTGGTGTATCTTGTCAGGTTGGAAGCATTACTTATTACTTTTCCCCCTTGGCAGCTTGTATAGCACCTTCTAATATTATGAGAGCTAGTCTTTATGAAGGAGGCTTCTAGGTCAGTTCCAGCTTTATTCCTCCAAAACCTGTGTCCAAAGTGTGTGGTGTCTTCAGCAACAGGGTTTTGCTTTCAAGTTCTGGAAGTCAACCAAGTACAGTGGCAATAGATGAGGCTGATTTGGGAATCTCTTGGAGCATCTCCTGACAGACAACTTGAAGTAGACTTTTCCAGGTCTGGTGCCACACGGTTGTATTTTGTTTTTTGTTTGTTGTTTGTTTTTGGGTTTTTTTGGTTTTTTGGTTTTTGGTTGTTTGCTTGTTTGGTTGTTTGGTTGTTTGGTTGTTTGGTTGGTTAATTGGTTGGTTTGTAACTCTTGGATCACCCTGTGACTCAATATAAACTACATATCTGCTATGTATGTATTTTTAGTATGTTGTGGATGGCTCTGTGCTACTTGTATTTCACGTTAATTCTGCTCTCCTGGGAATGAGGAATGAATCACATGCTCAGGTGGCTTCTTGTAAACCAATCCCCTAATGAATAAAGGAGCCCAACACTGGATGAGTAGGCAAGACTTCTGGGTTGGAAGGAGGAAGAGAGGAAGCAAGAGCGAGTTAGGTCTTTTTGGAAAAGCAAAAGGATAAGATATAGCTGCTAGAGTTTCCCAGTATCATGGCAGATCCACAAGGATTCACTACTGGACAAATCAGATTTTAATAAGGCTTACAAGGTTAGGTTTTACTTATTGCACCCAGAGATTGAGTTACCATTGTTTCTGAACTAAGTTTGTGTTGTTTTACTTCAGGTTGCATCTTGTCTGGGTTCAAGAGAGAAAGGTATGGTGGCAAAGCATTGCTTTACCAAATGTGCACCACAAAGGCTGTGAGGGATTTGAAGCATGGGGCTGGTGTGGTAGTTCCCGCCAGTGGGGACCTAGTGAGCTGGGTGGAGAGATTGTGGAGTTCTGAGTCAGAGTATCCATGAGCTAAAACAGGTTGCCCATTACCTGCCAATGCATGGTTGGCCAGGCCACTGGGGCAGAGGAATAAGCGCAGGAATGTGCTAGTTCTTTCTTTTTAAATATTTCCCACAACATAAGTGTACTGGCTGGTTTTGTGTGCCAACTTGACACAGGCTGGAGTTATCACAGAGAAGGGAGCTTCAGTTGGGGAAGTGCCTCTATGAGATCCAACTGTGGGGCATTTTCTCAATTAGTGATCAAGGGGGTAAGGCCCCTTGTGGGTGATGCCCTCCCTGGGCTGGAAGTCTTGGGTTCTATAAGAGAGCAGGCTGAGCAAGCCAAGGGAGGCAAGCCAGTAACGAACATCACTCCATGGCCTCTGCTTCAGCTCCTGCTTCCTGACCTGCTTGAGTTCCAGTCCTGACTTCTTTTGTGATAAACAGCAATGTGGAAGTAACCCAAATAAATCCTTTCCTCCCCAACTTGTTTCTTGGTCATGATGTTTGTGCAGGAATAGAAACCCTGACTAAGACAATAAGTCAAATTATAAAATAATGTTTCCCTATGAGCACTTCAAACATACTTCCTGTTGTTTGTCTCTCCTTCCTTCTCTGCCCTCTTCCCAGTTAATAGCCTCCTCATTTTCCCCATTCCTACTTCTTAGCACCCTGTCTGACTGTGCCCCTCTCTAGAGCTCTTTTTCCAACACTACCAAGATCCCTTTTGAAGTTCTTGGTTTCTGTGGCTACATCAGCTTATATGTTCACATCTGTAAGATTCAGAACTAGGATCCATGAAAAAAGAGAGAACATGTACAACTTGTGTTTCTAGTTATCTCACTTAGTACAATATTTTTCAGTTCTATCCAGCTATCTGATAATTTAATTATTTCATTTTCATCACTAATGAACAGTACTCCATTGTGTATATGTACCCCATTTCATCTGTCAAAGAACATTTAGGCTGCTTCCATTTCTTAGCTATTAGGAATAACAACAATGAATATGAGAATTTGCAGAGATCTGGGAGCCTGTAAATCTCTGATCTAGGTCTTCTGCATATAGGTTATTGCTGAGTAACTTGGTATTCTCTCAGAAATCCTAACAGTGGGATGGAGGGACACTGTCTCTGACTCTTTTTACCTACTTGTGGGACTCTTTTGCTCCTACTGGGTTGCCTTGTTCATCCTTGATGTGATGGTATGTGCCTGGTCTCATTGTAGCTTGTTATGCTGTGTTTGTTTGATGTCCCTGGGAGGATTGCTCTTCCCTGAGAAGTGGAAGAGGGAAATGAATCTGGGATAGAGAGGAGGTATAAGAGCATACCTGGGGAGAATGGGAGATTGTGGTTGGGATATAATATATGAAAGAAAAAAATTTTAATTTAAAAAAAAAGATTTATGCCCAACTTTAAAAAAAGGAATGATTTCTGTATGAAAAATAAATTTCTAGATCTGCACAAATCCAAATGAATCTATTCTTTCTAGAGAGTAAGAATGAAGGACTCTGAAGAAGCAGATAGCCATTGTGCAAGTCTAGTGGGTCATAATGATCTGAACGTAAAAGTAATCATCAGAGTTATCTCTGCAACACAACACAAGACTGAGAGACACCAAAATTTCAAGTACTATTAACACATGGAAAAGCAGGAACACTTTGGATGGTAGGAGCAAGCAACACCTTCTCAGCCATGACAATGGTAAGTCATATGTGAACTCTGCTGGTTTGCATGAAGAACGTAAAAGTACTCAGAAGGACAAGTGATTGACAGAAAGTCATCTATCAATCAGATGCACACATTACTCAACAGCACTATTTTTAAATGAAAAAAAAAATACATTCAAGTCCACCAAAACTGAAATGCCAGGCAGGGCAGTGGTGGCACATGCCCTTAATACTAGGTGGATGACTATGAGTTTGAGTCCAGCTTGATCTACAAAGCTAGTTCCAGGATAGCCAAGGCCACACAAATAAACCCTATCTTGAAAGACAAAACAAAACGAAAATGAAAATGCTATGAAATTTGAAGAAAATTATTAAGAAACATAAATTTGAATGATAAATATTTCTTCAAAGTATACATATACACATACACATACACATACACATACATATATGTGGGTTTGGGGGAAGGGAGGGGAGTGAGGACATGGAGAACAGGTAGAAACAGATAAGTAGACAGGTAGACAGGCAGACAGGAGCACAGCCATGAGGGCAGAGAAGAGGATGGGGCACAGAGAAAAACAGAAAGAGAGAGAGAGAGAGAGAAAGCTGGAATGGAGGGAAGGACTTTTATATGCAACCTACGCCTGAAGTACCTGGCAGTGGCAGCAGGTAATGTCGTAAGCCTTCTCTAGGTCCCTGATTAAAGATATATAACAGGAATGAAAAACCGCTTCAGATTTCTTCCCCTCCCTAAGCTACTATTGTGTTAGGATTTTGAAAGTTCAGAGTTTTAACATGAATAAATGAAATTTTGATAAGTGAATTAGTCTAAACTCTGGTAAAGTCTTCCACTCTACAACCCACTTTTACAGTCACAAGTTTATAAATTTCCTCTGGTTGTCTTCTAAGTATAGACTTAGAAGTGTGTCTCACTGTGCTAAATCTCTGTGCACCCCGTTTTCTGGATAGAGGGAAGAAGCCCCCTTTCAGAGTCTATAGTCCAACTGAACGTCAAGGTCTAGTGACCTTGTGCTCCTCCTACTCCATGGGAGGCTTCCGTCTCCCCTGAGATAGCCTTAAGAAATGTTCATGCTTTTCACAAAATAACTGTTTACCAAGCCTCCACTAAGACACAAATATGTAAGTCTACTGCCTTTTTCTACAATATGGATTTCAGTACAGGTTACAAAAAAAAATGGTAATGCTAATGTGTCTAAAATGTATCTCTTTTGCAAACTTAAAAAGATTCGTGTAAGCTTCAGGAAATCCACTCAGATCTATATATCATCAGTCAATTGGACTCCAGATAAGTACCTCTGTGGTTAAGGGCCTAGGTTTTCCACCTATTTCCTATTTGAGAGGGTAAGATTCTTCCCCAGTTCCCTGGTTTTAGGCTCCACTCCTCCCAACTACCAAGACCATGGGTATAAAAGTTTCAAATGTATGCTTAAGAAAAAATTTCTCTCTCTAACCTACTTAATCTTCACACACACACACACACACACACACACACACACACACACACACACACATATTCCAGCATCCTGTCAAGTCTAGATGTCTCTTCAGAACAGCTCCAGAGGGGCTTCCTATAGGTAGGTGCTCTCCTTTAGCCTCACAGACTGCTTTAACTCGGCCTGCACCTTCCTAGCCACAGATGGTCCCACAGATCCTGGACAGCAGTGAAACAACCAACTCCCAGGATTTGACCAGCATCCCAGTTTTCTTGAGACTCCCAAAGACCATGCTGCCCCCAGACAGCAGGAAGTAATCTAAAGACCACAATGGCTGGGCACTGGTGGTTCATGCCTTTAATCTTAGCACTTGGAAGGCAGAGGCAGGTGGATTTCTGAGTTTGAGGCCAGCCTGGTCTACAGAGTGAGTTCCAGGACAGCCAAGGCTACACAGAGAAACCCTGTCTCAAAAAACCAAAAAAGAAAAAGAACACAATGAACACAATGCCCTCACTCCTGTTCCACCACCACCCTTCCTAGTTCCTCATTTTTAATTAAACAAAAAAGAGAAGTGTTAGCTTACATGCAATTCCACTAGGCTCCTTCCAGGGACCTTTGGAGTTTTTCTTAAAGATGTATTTTCAATTATGTGTATGTGTGTGCATTTGTGAGTTTCCTCTATACGTCATGTACATGTAGGTACTGATGAATGCCAGTGGGCATCAGGTCTCCTGGGACTGGAATTATAGGCATTTGTGTGTCACCTGATGTGAGTGCTGGGAACCAAAACCCTGGTCCTATGAGACAAGAGGAAGTACTATTAACTACTAAGCCATCTCTCTATCTCCCATCTCAAGAGTATTGCTAAATTTATCTCTTGGCATTTTAACTTCAGGGAATATGGCTTTAGTTCAGCTTGGAAAATTTTGCTGAATGCAGTAGCAAAATTTTCCACCTGGGCAAGTCCGTATGCCAGGGAGCCAAGGTTCACCTCAGCCCTTCTTTTCCACAGTAAATGAACATGAAAGAACCAAATGCACATCAAAGCAAAGCTTGTTGTGGTCAGAAAATCTCTCAAAGATTCTACAGATAGATTGAAATAAAGCACTGTCCAGATTCATTTCATGCATTTCCTAACATGCAATAATGAAGTAACAAAACTCCGGGAGGCCAATAAGCCATCAGAAACAGATTTGAAATTGAGGGGAAAATATTTGGTAATGGAGACACAAATTAACTGCAGGGTAAATTACTAGCACTGGAGAGGAGTTTTTCTGCTAGGCCTTCTCTCTCACTCACTGTTATTTCTTTTTGATAACAGATAGGTGAGTTTATCCTGCCCAGCAGCAGAGAAGGCATTTGTTACAGATGGCTGCCACAGTCATGACTGCGGTGCTGCACAGGCTGAGTGGTCAGATTGATGGATTAAAAAGAAGCAGAGCTTCAGATATAAGCCTAATAAAGATTCTGGGCTTTGATATGAACTTTATGAAATTACTGTCATTTGGGGAATAAGTTATTTCAAAGGTCCTATCAGCCCTGAAAAGAATGATATTGTTTTTGTGACAAACACAAAATGACTCACAATAAAGCCAGTCCTGTTCTCTTACCTCAGTTCTGGCCATGACTAGCAGATCAGAGCTAGGAGCATTAGAAGTAAATGGGGTGAATTCATGTTCTGTCATGAGAATTAAATTTAAACAGAGGGACCTCAGGTCCCATATAGACATGGTTGCCTGACAACTAAGTCAAATCTATAACATCAGCTCCATTAGAGCCTCCCTAAGGCCCTAGATCATCATTCCTGCCTCCCAGAAGCATGACTGCTTAGCTGTTTTGTTTTGTTTTTAATTCTATGGAGTAACTCCATTTTCTGCCTGAATTAGTCAGAGTAATTTTCCTTCCATTGGTTGCAATAAAAATGAACATTGCCTAATATGTCTGCCCAGAGTAAAATGTCATGAAACAATGTGAAATATAAATGGGCATGGGCCTATAAAAGGAATGGGTGAATTGTAAAAAAATAAAATGTTCCTTTAACTACAAGTTCATAAGCAAAACTAAGAAACATTCATTAGTCTTCATCATTCTTGTCTTCAAATATATTAATATTTCCTGAAATTAAAATATAAGTACATCATAGTCACCTTCCAATCTTTCTTGATGTCTCTCAAATTAATAGCATATTCATATATACACATATATCACACATATATGTATAGTATTTATGTATATTTTATAACATATAGAATATATAATATATATACTATATATTAAAACAGATATAATATATACTACATATTTGTTGTGCATGTACATAACAAATACTGTTTCATATGTATTCATGCATATATTTAAAACTATATTCATGTGTAGGAATATATATTGCTAAATGTATAAATAAAACCTGCTTTTTGTATAATTTTATTTGTATATATATGATTTTAGAATTGACAACTTGAATTATGAAATGTTGAGAGGCTAGAGAAATGTACTTAGCACCTAAGATCACTTGGTTTTCCAGAGCAACCAAATTCAGTTCCCAACATTCACATTGAGTGTCCCACAAAAGCCTGTAACTCCATCTCCAGGGGATCAAAAGCCCTCTGCTAGCCTCTCTCTCTCTCTCTCTCTCTCTCTCTCTCTCTCTCTCTCTCTCTCTCTCTCTCTCTTTCTCCCTCCCTCCCTCCCTCCCACCCTTCCTCGATGCCTCTCCCCACCAAAAATTACAAAACCAAATCCTTTGAGGGCTGCAGAGATGGGTCAGTAGTAAAGAGACCTTGCTGCTGCTCTTGCAGAGGACAGACACATGTTCAGTTCCTAGCACCTATATCAGGTGGCTCACAATTGTCTGTAACTCCAGTTCCAGGTGATCTTACACCCTCTTCTGGTCTCCATGAGAACCAGACACATACTCAGCATACATACATATATACAGGCAAATATTCATACATATAAAGTAAAAATAAGTAAATATTTTTAAATTTCAATCTTTATTTTAAAAATAAGACATCTTGACTTTACAAATAGAAAGAGCTCAACAGATCAGTAGATATACAGAAAGGCGGTGTTTATATGGTCTAGATTATTCTGTGGATCTACTTCTTCTCCAAGAATTAAATTAATTCTTCAAAGCTTAGAGTTTGTCTTATAAAAATGATGCTTCCAAAAGGATTGCTACCCAGAGTTTTACAGTCATGTGGATAATGCCAGTACATAAGGAATTAGCTGAGCTCTAATCCTAAAAATAACTGGGAAAGAAAACAACTAAATTAGAATACCCCATCATTTTTAACTAATTTTTAAGATGATGTTTATCTTTATGCAAGATAAGTGACATTGGGACTCCAAGAAGACAGTGATGCAATTGAGAAGGACTTGTGCTAGTTCAATGTACATCCTGCTAGCAAAAGTATATCATACATGATGGCTAAGGTTCAAAGATACAGCTCTTATGCTGTTACATTTTCTGGAACTTCCATGGCCAAGATCTTTCAATGAATATGTAGAACATATGGAGAATAAGATTCTTAGGATACATCAAAATCATATCAGCATTTTAAGTGGGAATTAATCAAAATTAATATTTAAGGAATGTATACATTATTATTTTGTGGTACATTTGTTTTCAAGTGACCTTTTTGATATAATTGCCTTGAAGTGGAGAGGTTTGTCACTGCTTTGTGGTTTATACTCTTTAACTTAATTAAAGCTAATTTTCTTGAGTCCTAATTTCATTTATGACATGTTCCAAATTACTGATATCACTGAAGTACACTCATTACTCATTAGTAGAACTTAATCACATTTCCTTATGAATAATAAAAATACAAAAATCTATTAATGTTTACTTTGTCCAGTATTCAAATTTTACTTCTTCAAAAAATAAAGGAATTAGTATTTCTTCCTAACTGCTGAATGAGACAAGGAACATTTTATCTTCTGAAAAGATTGTATAATGCTATGTAATAATATTTATGAGTGGTTTCATTAAAAAACAAGACTGTGTACCACTCTGTGTGACATAATGTGCCCATTTTGTCATGTGGATCATTTGTTTCAGACATAGAGCACTGGGACCTGCACTGGGGGCTGAGATCTAAAGAACCCTGCACTCGGCTTGCCTGCCTACCTCAGCACTTGAGGACCATGTCCACCAATGAACTACCCTGTGGGAGAAAGGAAACTGTCATGCCTAGCCATACTTGGTTTCAGAGTTCTTAGCCTCTCCAGAAGCAAATCACATATGGTAAAGAGTTGTGTCCAAATAAAGCAATTGTCCAGCCATAGCTTCAGAGTTCTCAACATCTATAGTAATCCTCAGGAAAGAGGATCACTCCTCAGCACAGAGGTTAGGATGACTGATCACTGTGTTCTGCACAATTCAAACTTCCCGGACTAAAATTTCTCAGTGTGTCTCTTAAAACTGTACCTCATTTTAGCAATCTAACATTTTGGGAGTGATGAATGAAATTAACTTAATATCTGGACAAGAAATTCAGTACATAGATAAAATTTTCAGCAAAGATACAGTGATTCTTTTTCAAAAAGGGGAGGTATGTTGGGAATGAAAGCTCAATAAATCAAATAAGAAAGTCAATGGAAAGTGTCACCAATTCATTAGAACTGGTGAAAGAAAGAATATCATGAACTGAAGATAGGATTTAGAAATTATTACATTCAGAAGAAATAAAGAAGAGGTTAACACTAAAATACAAATTTTAAGACCTCAGAGACATGATTCCAAGATCAAATCTACAAATCTTTGATGTTTAAGTAAGAGCTAAGATAAAAGCTAAAAGAATAGAAAACTATTTGTTTAAACTATGTGGTTAATTGTTCAAACATAGGAAACATACAAGCATCCACATCTGGAAGACATTAGTTGGCAAGATGGCATGTGTTGAAATCCTCTCTAAGGTTTGGAAGTGCATCACTTGGTTATCTGCACGAGCATTCTTTTCTGTTTAGCTTCAGGCACTCTTAGCAAGAAGCTTTTGCTATTAGAATTGTCTTGGGAGGCAATAGCATGAGAATCAGGATTTAAGGACAATCTAAGCTTCATATTGAACTTGAAGGCATCCTCGGCTCTGGGAGATCCTAAATCATAGATAGATAGATAGATAGATAGATAGATAGATAGATAGATAGATAGATAGATAGATAGACAGATAGATAAAAATAAGTATGACTGTAAAATAATCTCTTAACATGAGATTACTTAACATGACAAAATTAGAGAATAAAGACAGAATATTGGAATCTAGAAAAGAGAAGTATGAAATTACCTAAAGACTAGAAGACGAATTCTTAATAGAAAACATTAACACAAAACAGCTGGGCTGATGAATTTTAAGCTATGAAGAAAATAGCCTTAACCAAAATTGTTATGCCCATCAAAGTTATCCTTGATAAAAGGAGAAATAAAGACCTATCATGGTAAGCATCAGCTAAAGCAATTCATGACCAATATGACAACATTACAAAAGTTATGTAAAGGAATACTGCACATAAAGGAAGAAGAAAGATAATAAGTCCATGCAAATGAATAAATCCCAAGAGGAGAAAACAGAGACAAATAAGAACTAGGAAAGAATTAAATATTGAGTAGATAACCCAGCAGACCACTAAGATGCATAACAGAAAATTAGTACACCTTTCAATAATATCACTAAATATAATGATTTTAATTCTCCAGTTAAAAACAGCTATATAGACAGAAAAACAACACCAACCCTTTGCTAAATGCAAGAAATTCAATGACAAAGATGTACAAGGATGAAGGTAAATCAACAGAAAGTAGTATTCCAAGCAAATGGAAATTGAAAAGCAAGCATGAGCATCTACATTCATATCTAACAAATCAGACAAGAGATAACCAGGGTCACTACATGTTAACAAAGGGAACAATCTATCAGGAAGAAATAAAACTGTAAATACATATTTACCTGTGGTAGTTTAAGTGAGATAGGCCCTACAGAGGCTCATGAGTTTGAAATCTTGATCCTCAGCTGGTCCCATTGTTTGGAAAGGTAATAGAACTTTTAGATGAAGCCCCAGTGGAACAAGTATAATACTGGGAACACAATTTGAGGGCTTATATCCTTGCCTCATTTCCTATTCTCTCTCTCTCTCTCTCTCCCTCTCTCTCTCTCTCTCTCTCTCTCTCTCTCTCTCTCTCTCTCTCTCCCTACTTCCTATATAGCTACACCTGAGGAATATACATTCTAAGAGGCCTATGCAATTTATTCTAAAATATGTCATGCAATATGCCATGAGAGAAGTTTAACAAGTAAAAAATGGAAATAACTTCTTATATTGTATTCGTTAAGAATGAAATAAAATTAGAAATCAACAGAAAAAAAAAAAAAGAAAAACAAGGTATCCTAAATACATGAAAATTTGACAATATGCATTTGAAATCATTGGGCAAGTTGAAAATTTCCTAAATTAAAATGAAAGTAAAAACACAGCTTACTACAATCTTTGGTGGCTCAGGGAAGACAATTCTAATAGCAAAAGTTTCTTGCAATGAGTGAAGTTAAACAGAAAAGAATGCCCATGAAGATAACCAAGTGATGCACTTCCAAATCTTAGAGAGAGATGAGCTAGCCAAATACAAAAACAAACAAACAAACAAACATGGGGTAGAAATTGATCAAATGAAGGCTGAACAAGAACAGGATAAAGGACAAGGAAATCAAGAATTAACTCTCTGAAGAGATTTTTTAAAATGATAAATCCTCATCCAAAAGAAAAATAAAAAGAAGATCCAAAATAATAAAATCCCAGATAAAGGGGCAATATTACAAAAAAAAAAAGTCATTGATTTCCAGAAGTTTTGGGAGGGATATTTTGAAAACTTATATTTTAATGGACCAAAACATCTACAAATGCATAAAATTATATACACACATTTGAACTAAAAAAATCAAGCTTATACATATCAATGGTAAGCCATAAGATTAAAGCAGTATTCAAATGGGCTTCCAAAAAAGAAAAGCCCAGAATGGAAGATATTCATTGTTGGATTCTACTAAAGCTTCACAGATACAAAACCATAAATGTTCCCCCAAACTATTGTTTACAATGCACAGAAACAGAGTCGTTTCAAGCTCACTTTACAAGGGGAGCATTAACTTAATACCAGAATTAGATAAAGAAAACAAGATCATGAATTCGTATTTACTATTCTTTATGAATATAAGTACAAAAAAATCCTCAAAACAGTATTAGCAAACTGAATTGAACAATGTAGTGGAAAAAGCAAAGATCATGATAAGCAACCCTAGTACTGACCAGGAAGGTTCTTCACTACTGGCTAAATTTCAAGTGCTGGAAGGTGCTGTACATGACACTGAAGTAGAAGGGTAATCTAGGTGTGAACTACAAGAACTCCTGGAATCTCAGGTCATTTTTATTTGCATTTCCCTGCTGACTAAGGATATTGAGCATCTCTTTAAGTGCTTCTCAGCCATTTAAGATTCCTCTGTTTAGCTCTATAACCTATTTTTTTTTTAAACTGGGTTATTTGGTTTGTTAAAGTTTAACTTTTTGAGTTCTTTATATATTTTGGATATTAGCCCTCTGTCTGATGTAGTGTTGATGAAGATCTTTCCCATGTGTATCCTGTCATTTTGTCCTATTAACAGTGTTTTTTGCCTTAGCAAAGCTGTTAGGTTTCATGGGGTCCCATTTATCAATTGTTGATCTTAGAACCTGAGCCATTGGCATTCTGTTCAGGAAACTGTCCCCTGTACCAATGTGTTCAAAGCTATTTTCCACTTTCTCATCTATGAGATTTAATATATCTGGTTTTATGTTGAGGTCCTTGATCCACTTGGACTTGAGTTTTATGCATGATGACAAATGTGGAGTCATTTGCAGCCTTCTACATGCAGACATCTATTTAGATCAGAAACATTTGTTGAAGAAGTTTTCCCTTTTTCCATTGTACAGTTTTGGCTTCTTTGTCAAAAATCAAGAGTCCTTAGCAATGTGGGTTTATTTCTGTGTCTTTAAGTCCATTCCATTGATCAACATGTCTGTTTCTGTGCCAATATCATACAGGGTTTTTTCATTGTTATTATCATTATTGCTCTGTAGTACAGTTTGATGTCAGGGGTGATGATTCCTCCAGAAGTTCTTTTAATGTTCAGGACTGTTTTGGCTATTCTGAGGTGTTTGGTTTTCCATAGGAAGTTGAGATTTGCTTTCTTTCTTTGTTTTTATTACATATTTTCTTTCTTTACATTTCAAATATTATCCTCTTTCCTGGTTTCCCTTCTGAAAACCTCCTATCAAATCCCCCTTCCCCTGTTCACCCACCGACCGAATCCAACTTCCTGGCCCTGGTATTCCCCTACACTGGGGCATAAAGCCTTCACAGGACCAAGGGCCTCTCCTCCCACTGATGACCAACAAGGCCATCCTCTGCTACATATGCGGCAGGAACCATGAGTCTCTCCATATGTACTCATTGGTTGGTGGTTTAGTCCCTGGGAGCTCTGAGGTTGCTGGTTGGTTCATATTGTTTTTCCTCCTATGGGGGCTGCAAACCCCTTCAGCTCCTTGTGTCCTTTTTCTACTTCCAACATTGGGGAACCTGTGCTCAGTCCAACAGTTGGCTGAGAAAAACTACCTCTGAATTTGGCAGGCACTGGCAGAGCCTCTCAGGAGACAGTTATATTAGGCTCCTGTCAGCAAGCACTTGTTGGCATCCGCAATAGTGTCTGGGTTTGGTGACTGTATATGGGATGGATCTCTAGGTGGGATAGTCTCTGGATGGCTTTTCCTTCAGTCCCTGCTCCAAACTTTGTCTCTGTAACTCCTCCTATGGGTATTTTGTTTCCCCTTCTAAGAAGGACTGAAGCACCCATACTTTGGTCTTCCTTCCTCTTGAGCTTCATGTGCTCTGTGAATTGTATCTTGGGTATTCCATGATTCTGGGCTAATATTCACTTATCAGTGAGTGCATACACATGCCATGTGATAATATTTTCTAGTTCCATCCATTTGACTAAGAATTTCATATATTCATTGTTTTTAATAGCTGAGTAGTACCGTGTGTAAATGTACCACATTTCCTCTATCCATTCATCTGTTGAGGGACATCTGGGTTCTTTCCAGAGTGGTTGTTCCAGCTTGCAATCCCACCAAAAATGGAGGAGTGTTCCTCTTTCTCTACATCATTGCCAGCATCTGCTGTCACCTGAGTTTTTGATCTTAGCCATTCTGACTAGTGTGAGATGGAATCTCATGGTTGTTTTGATTTGCATTTCCCTGATGACTAAGGATATTGAACATTTCTTTAGGTGCTTCTCAGTCATTTGGTATTCCTCAGTTGAGAATTCTGGTCGCCCTTGCATTTGGAACACTTATGTTCAGAATTGAGAGTTCTTGATAGATTTTTCCTTTGATGAGTATGAAGTGTCCTTCCTTACCTTTTTTGATGACTTTTGGTTGAAAGTTGATTTTATCCGATATTAGAATGGCTACTCCTGCTTGTTTATTGGGACCATTTGCTTGGAAAATTGTTTCCCAGCCCTTTACTCTGAGGTATTGTTTGTCTTTGACACTGAGGTGTGTTTCCTGTATGAGGCAAAATGCTGGGTCCTGTTTATGTATCCAGTCAATTAGTCTATGTCTTTTTATTGGGGAATTGAATCTATTGATGTTAAGAGATATTAAGGAATAGTGATTGTTGATCCCTGTTACTATTTATGTTAATTTTATGTTTGTGCTGTTATCTTCTATTGGGTTTGTTGAAAGATTACTTTCATGCTTTTTCTAGGATGTACTTTCCCTCCTTGTGTTGGAGTTATCCTTTGTGGGGCTGGATTTGTGGAAAGATACTGTGTGAATTTGGTTTTGTCATGGAATATCTTGGTTTCTTCACCTTTGGTAACTGAGAGATATGCTGGATATGGTAGTCTGGGTTGGCATTTGTGTTCTCTTAGGGTCTGTATGACATCTGTCCAGGATCTTCTAGCTTTCATAGTCCCTGGTGAGAAATCTGGTGTAATTCTGATAGGCCTGCCTTTATATGTTACTTGACCTTTTCCCCTTACTGCTTTTAGTATTCTTTCTTTGTTTTGTGCATTATTTTGACTATCATGTGGCAGGAGGAATTTCTTTTCTGGTCCAGACTATTTGAAGTTCTATATGCTTCTTATATGTTCATGGGCATCTCTTTCTTTAGGTTAGAGACATTTTCTTCTATAATTTTGTTGAACATATTTACTGGCCCTTTAAGTTGGGAATCTTCAGTCTTTTCTATACCCATTATCCTTAGGTTTGGTTTTCTCATTGTGTCCTGGATTTCCTGGATATTTTGGGTTGGGAGCTTTTTGCATTTTGCATTTTCTTTCACTGTTGTGTCAATGTTTTCTATGGTATCTTCTGTATCTGAGATTCTCTCTTCTATCTCTTGTATTCTTTTGGTGATGCTTGCATCTATGACTCCTGGTCTCTTTCCTAGGTTTTCTATCTCCAGGGTTGTCTCCCTTTGTGTTTTTTTTTTTATTGTTTCTCTATTTCCATTTTTAGGTCCTGGATGGTTTTGTTCATTTCCTTCACCTGTTTGATTACGTTTTCCTGTAATTCTTTAAGGGATTTTTGTGTTTCCTCTTTAAGGTCTTCTACCTTTTTACCTGTGTTCTCTTGTATTTCTCTAAGTGAGTTATTTATGTCCTTCTTAAATTCCTCTATCATCATCATGAGATTTAATTTTAAATCAAAATCTTGCTTTTCTGGTGTTGGGGTAACCAGGGCTTGTTGCTGTGGGAAAACTGGGTTCTGATGATGCCAAGTGTCCTTGGTTTCTGTCACTTATATTCTTGTCTTTGCCTTTCAACATCTGGTTATCTCTGGTGTTGGCTGGTCTTACTGTCTCTGACTTTGGTTTGTCCCTCCTGCAACTCTGTGTGTCAGTACTCCTGAGAGATCAGTTCTCTCTGGTAGGAATTTGGGTACAGGGTCAGCTCTGGGGTGCAGACAGAATCCAGAAGGATCCTGTCCCCAGCTGATCTTTTTTTCCTGTATCTTGATGGCTCTGTGAGTAGCCCTCTTGGCCCAAGAACTTGAAGAGAAGTGGTGGTCCTACTTGTGTTCACAGGTGTGTAGGCACTCCTGGGAGACCAGCTCTCTTCTGGTGATATTTGTATATTTAGTTCTGTGGCACAGGATCAGCTCTGGGCTCAGATGGAGACCAAAGGCTCCTGTCCCAGACTACCCCTCAGTTCCTATGTCCTATGTTCTGAGTAGGTTCCTCTGTGTAGCAGTGGTGATCCTACCTGCAGTCACAGGCCTGTCCACACTCCTGGGAGGCTCTCTTCCTCCTGGCACTATTTGGATATGGAGCCCTGTGGCTGAGGATCTACTACAGGCAGAGATGGAAACCAGAAATGAGATTTGCTCTTTCAAGGTCTGTAAAAAATTGTGTTTGAATTTTGATGCTAATTGTATTGAATCTGTATATTGCTTTTGGTTGGATGGCCATGTTTCAATATAATAATACTATTTATCTATGAGCATGAGAGATCTTTCCATCTTCTGAGATCTTCCTTGATTTCTTTCTTCAGGGACTTGAAATTCTTGTCATACAGGTCTTTTGCTTGCTTGGTTAGAGTCACACCAAGATACTTTATATTATTTGTGACTTTTATAAAGGTTGTTGATTCCCCAGTTTCTTTCTCTTCCTGTTTATCATTTGTATAATAGAAGGCTACTTATTTCTTTGAGTTAATTTTATACCCAGTCACTTTGCTGAAGTTGTTTATCTGACATAGGAATTTTCTGGTAGCATTTTGCAGACTCCACCTTACACCAATCAGAATGTCTAAGATCAAAAATTCAAGTGGCAACATATGCTAGAGAGGATGTAGAGAAATGGGAATCTTCCTCCATTGCTGGTGGGACTGAAAACTTGTACAATCACTCTGGAAATCAATCTGGCACTTTCTTAGAAAATTGGAAATAGTTCTACCTCAAGACCCAGCTATACCACTCCTGGGCATATACCCAAAAGATGTTCTGCCATACCACAAGGACATATGCTCCACCATGTTTATAGTACCTTTATTCATAAAAGCCAGAAGCTAGATAAAACCCAGATGTCCCTCAACAGAAGAATAGATAAATAAAATATCATTGATAAGTGGATATTAGCCATAAAGCACAGAATACCCGTGATATACCCTACAGACCCAAAGAAGCTAAACCAGAAGGAATTTCCAAGCGAGGATCCTTGAATCACACTTACAAGGGAAAATAAATAGTCATAGGAAGCAGAGGGAGTGAAGAAAGTGATTGGGGAAGGGAAGAGGGAGGGGAATGGGGGAGCAGGTGTTTGGAGAGACAAGAGAGATGGCCAGAGAGACAGGAGAATGAATGAAAATCTATAACCACTGGAGGGGTGGGACAGGTGGAGGGGAATCTCTAGGAAGCTCCAGAAACCTGGAATGAAGTAGGTTCCCAGGAGTCAATGCTGACTGAAACTGATGCAGTTACCACAGCCAAATATTGGACTGAGGTCTGGGGCTCTTCTGGAAGAGTTGAGAGAAGGATGGGCCTAATATGGCAGAGACTTGATATGCCAAGGTGGGGGTTACTCAGGTAGGCCCCACCCTCTCAGAGGAGAAGGGAGGTCTGGGGGAAGGGTATCTGTGATGGGGAGATCAGAAGGGGCACCATTTAGGGTATAAATAAATAAATAATACATACATATATGCATATATACTAAATGTAAAAATAATATAAAATAAAAACAATAAGGACTCCTAGTAATATATTCCCATGGATACAATAGTTGCATAAATGTTAGAGGAGTAATAAAGCACCTTTTCATTTGATTTAAGGCCCATTCTACAATTTAAAGTCCATACCTAGTATCATTATCAGACTAAGAACATGAAGCTAGATAGGTCATATCCCTAGAAGAAAATGCAATACTATTAGTCTGCCAAAAGGACTTAGTAGTAAAACAACTCTTAATGGCTTATTGCTATACTCTTAGATTAGTGCATATCTCAACCCTCAACAGACAAGCTTCTTGCACAGAGACTTACAAATGGTCAGTGTATATAGAATACAATACTGCATAGTGTTTTGTCCTAAGTGAGACATTTTTAGCACACTCCATCTTCCTTCCACAAAGGCTCAGGAATCTTCAAGGACAAGGGGACAGAATGACTATAAAGTTCTAGAGGTAGTGAAGGATTAAAAGAAAACAGTGACTTCTAAACACAGAGGAGTTGTGATAGCTTGCACAAGACCCATGCAAGCTACAGCCAGACAAAAGCCCAGCAGGAAATCAGGGAGGTGAGCTCAATGTCCCACCCCTAGCTGAGGAACTATTGGCAATGGCTAGCTTCTAGGAGAGAGAAAAGCAGTTTTATATAAGGGTTGCGACCCCTGGTTGGTCAACCAGGCATTAGGGCAGACCCACTTCCAATAGTGTTTCAACCACACAAATTGAACTCAATGAATATTTAAAAATAGGTCAAATAGTTGGATAGGTAGGGAGATGAAGAGTATTATGAAAGTTATTATCACTTTGGACATGGTATTTGAAAACCTATAAAAAAATGGATGGAAATGGATAGATAAAAAAATCCAGGAAGTTTGGACATATTTAAGATGAACAGAAAATAGAAGAAATTGTATAAAGTACAAGAAGCTATAGTATCAGAGCACAGACATAGCTCCTTACTTAGTTTCTATCTTTTTTCATTAATTAATTTATTTATTCATTTGACATCCCAATAGCTGCCCCTTTATTCCCCCTTTAAACAGTCCCTCGCCCCATCCCACATCCCCTTCTCCTATGAGAGGGGGGAGGCCTCCCTAGGTATCCTTCCACCATCAAGTCTCTGCAAGATTAGGTGTATCCTCTCCCACTGAGTCCAGACAAGGCAGCCCAGTGAGGGGAAAGGATTCTACAGGCAGGCAATAGGAGAGGAATGCAAGTACCAACTTCTATGCATTTGTAGCACAGAGCAGAAAAGTCCCTTCCAGTCACTGAGAAGTCAGGCAGACAGTATACCAAGGACTGGCAAGAAGACTTTCACCATAAAGAAAAAAAAGAGTTAAAATTTCAGCCTGAGGAAACATCAGCTTGCTCTTCTTCATCTACAACACTGTAAACAAGAAGTCAAACACCATCTTGTGAACTGCTTTTCTGTATGAACTTGGGGGGAAATAATTTCATCCCTGCTATTAAACATGTTTATGTTGAGTAAACATCCACATATATATCTGCACAAGGTTTCTCCTTCTTTTATAATAAAATTTTTTCACTCATGGATTATCAAAACTTGATTCTTTTAAACTGTTTTGGTAGTTGAAATCTTTTTTCCTCTCTCTCTTCCTCCTCCTCCTCCTCCTCCTCCTCCTCCTCCTCCTCCTCTTTCTGTGTGTGTATGTGTTATTTGTGTGCATGTGTCTTTTTGTGTTTGCAAATATTTTACAATGGAAAGAATCTGTGTTTAGAAGGCCTATTAAATACTTTAAATGCCAAACAATCTTGACAGAATAAAGAGGAAATGAAATCAAGTGACCAGTTCCAGAGAACCTGCCCCATAAGTTCCCAATCTTAAAAATAAGGAGAAAACAGGGAACATATCTGAAGTGGAGTTTGAGGAGGTATGGATTGGCTTCTGTAATTAATTCAATATTTACTCGACAGGATAAGTCAAGTAATCATTTTCTGATATAATGGCAATTTGAAAAACCATTAAAAATAATTTGCTACTAATCTCACTACAGAGAGCTTTTGGTCCTCCCCAGGAAATGGTGTCAATAGCTTTGAAATCGGAGCTCACACTGTGATTTAAAGAAAAAAACAGGAAGAAAGAAAGAAAGAAAGAAAGAAAGAAAGAAAGAAAGAAAGAAAG
>JADRCD010190024.1:47911-68716 GCA_019843815.1 Montemys delectorum
AAGAAAGAAAGAAAGAAAGAAAGAAAGAAAGAAAGAAAGAAAGAAAGAAAAAGCAAGAAAGAAAAAGCCACATTTATAGACAGAACACATTAAGCCAACCCCACAGCCAGGACCACTGGAAATAATCAGAGCTTGTGAGGAATGTGCTCATTAATTTAGCTCCAACTCGGAACAGTTGCTCAACTGAGTGTCTAGCACACACCCCTATAATCTGCTAATTATGTCTTAGAGTTAATTTTTTGGTCTTTTTTTTTACCCCCAAGGGTATCCAGCTTCTACATTTGGGAGCTTAGTTTAAAGCATGTTTTTGTCCTTTTATGAGAAGACTAAAGTAATTCAGATGGTTTAACAAACTTTAGTTCTTTGACAATCAGAACAGTTGTTCCCTTCTGTGCTGGCCACACGATGCCTAGAAAGGACGCTAAGGAAGAGCATAGCTTGTATCGGCAAGCATGTCTTCTTTGAGTCAGCACCCAGGACCAAGCAGACTTAAAGCCAGATGCTCTTTCTTCCTAACTTCTTGGGGAAACTATTTGCTCTCTAGAGAGCAAATAATTGATCTTATTGATCTTGGGAATATTTATTAAAAATAGTTGCGAAGGATCCTCCCACTATAAAATACCACAAATTGAAAGTAGTCTGTTATTTATTGAAACTGCTTGTATACTCATCAGAAAACAGAACTTCCCCTGGATTGAGCAGTGTCTTCCAGTAGAGCCCAGATACAAAGAGATCCACAGGAAAAGCACTGCTGCTTCAGCCTGCCCACCTGCCCATCTGCCCACCTGCTCACCTGCCCACCTGCCCACCTTGCTGATGCTAAAGGAATATTACAATTCTAAACATTTATACACCAATCACTAGGGCACACAAGTTCCTAAAAGAAACACTACTACAGTTAAAATCTCACGTTGTGCCCCACCCCCTCCTAGCCCTGGAACACCAGGAAGAAAGATACCCAAACACAGGGAACCACTATAAGTGAATAGGTTATGAAGAGAAGGGAAAGGAGTATGTGATAGAAAGATGGAAGAGAAAGCAAAGCCGAGTAACTTGTGCACTGTAGCAGCCTGCAGCCACACATATGAATGGGTCATCTGGAATGGGAGTCAGGGCCTGAAAAAATTAAGGGTACCAGAAATGCGGGTAGGGGTTTGAAAAAAATGAGAAACCCAAACATGGTGTGCCTTCAGTCCGCCATCATTAATGAATTCTCCTTGTTACAAGCCAACAGATAGATAAAACCCTCCCCCAAGTCCAGCAGCAACTTGGCCCAATCAGCAGCTTCATCTTCAGTCTCTGGAGGCGGGACTGCCAGCATAACAGGAACTTGTAGAGAAGCATGGCTATTCGCAGGAGAGGCGTGGCTGTATGTGGCAAGGTGGGGTCTGACAGAATCAGCCCTCAGCTGTAGGAGGGTCCCAGTGCACTGTGGAGAGAAGAAGAACAAGTGGATAAGAAGAGCATGTACAACCACCTGGGGCCATGATGACATCTGGGCCCATGTTGCCACCATGGTCATCCATGTCTGGGGCCATGGTCCTACCACAGTCAGGGTCTGTGCTGACTGTGAGGACCCAAGTGAGGACCAAAAAGCCATGTAGCTGTCAGTTGTCTGGGATGTCACCCAAGACCATGTAGATGTCTGAAGGCCGTGCTACCACTAGGGGACATACCGGTCTGAGAGGTCTGTACTGCCACATAAGGCCATGGTGAACTCCTCACCTGGACTGTGCTGAGAGCCATGTCTGGGTCTGTGGTCCTGCTATAGCTGGACCTCACCTGGGCTGTGCAGTAGGCCATGTCCATGGCCTGAGTTACTGCCAAAGGCCATGCAGATGTTGGTTGTCTGGGATGCCACTTAAGAGCAAATGGATGTCTGAGGACTCTGCTGCTACCAGGGGACATACTGATCTGAGTGGCCTGTGCTGCCACCTGAGGCCACGGTGACATCTAGGTCTATACTACTTCCCAAGGCCAGGATCCATGGTCTTAGTTGCAGCTAGAGTCTGTGTTGATGTCTGAGGCCCATGTTACTACCAAAGGCAATGTGGATGTCCCTGGTCTGGGCTGCTACCTGAGGCCATGTGGATGCCCAAGCACTGTGCTGAGCTGACCCCACCCCTCCTCTGAAGCAAGAAGACTGTCCCTGCTCCTTGTCCGAGCATCATGAGAGAGCTAGGCTCTGGTGATATGGATACAGGAGAGCTGACCCTGATGGAGTGAGTGTGGGAGAGCTGGCCCAACCCCTCACTGACTGCAGCACTCGGAAAAGTGGTCCTTTACCTCTCCTGGGTAGCACAATAGAGCTGGCCCTAGTGGAAGGAGTATGGGTGAGACAGAATCAAGGGCATGAGCACAGGATATCTGACCCTGCCCCTCACCTAGGCAAAACAGGAGAGCTAGCTGATCTTAGTGACATGGACACAGGAGAGCGGGTAGGCTAACCAACTCAGCTTCCACTCAGGCCCAAACCCAGGGCTTTGAGTTGGCTAACCCAAAAATCTACCCCATCTTTGAGTTGCTAGAGCACATGAAGAAGGCCAATCCAACAGCTCCAAAGCTGCAGGATCTTTATGGCATAAAGCAACAACTGTGTGAGCTGTGAACAGCTTTCACAGGGAGATTTTTTGTTTGTTTGTTTCTTTTGGAGGAGGTTCCAAGGGCAGAGGGCAGATACAGAGGGACAAGGAGATGACTGGGAATGGACTGCATGATGTAAAACTCACATAGCTTTATTAAAATAAAATTTTAATGAAACCCACATAGTGATAGTGGGTGATTTGAATACCTCAGTCTCCCCAGCAGACAAGTCATCAGACAAAAATCTAAACAGAGGTAAATGATGTCATAAAGCAAGAGGACCAGCAGGTGTGTATAGACCATTTCACCAAAACACACACACACACACACACACACACACATACACACACACACACACACACACACACACACACACACATAAACTTTCTCCATAGCTAGTGAAGTTTTCTCCAAAACTGACCACATACTTGGACGTAAGATACTTCTCAATAGATACAAGAAAAATTAAAATAACACCATGAATCCTACCAGATCACCATAGATTAAAGCTGAGTATCAAGAACAATGGAGACTTACAAACTACTGGAAACTGAACAACTCACTACTGAATGAAAAATGGGTAAAGACAGAAATTAAAGAAGAAATTTAAAACTTTTTAGAATTAAATGAAAACACAGCATATCTGAACTTATGGGGCACAATGAAGGTGATTCTACCAGGAACATTCCTAGCACTAAATGGCTATATAAAAACAAACAAAGATGCAAACAAACAAAACAAATTGGAAAAGTCTCAACTGAATGGCACACAACAGCTCTAGATCAAAAGGAAGAAATCATACCCCAAAGGGGCAGAAACCAAGAAATAATCAAATTTATGGCTGAAATCAATAAAATAGAAACAAATAAACAATATAAGAATCAATGAAATGAATACTTTGTTCTTTGAGAAAATTCCTGATTGTTAAATCCTTAGCCAATTTCAATAAAAGGTAAAGAGAGAATATCCAAATTAACAAAATCAGAAATAAAATGGAGAACATAACAACAGGCACAGAAGAAATCTGAAATATAAAGATGTGCCTTAGAAACCTGTGCCCTACCAACTCAGAAAATATAAAATAATGGACAACTTCCTCAATATATGCCACCTACCAAAGTTAAATCAAGACCATATAAGCAACTTAGATAGGCCTGTTATCTCCTAGTAAAATAAAAGCAGTAATTAAAAGTCTCTAACCGCCCCCCAAAAAAACCCAGAACCAGATGGATTCTACCAGATTTTCAAAAAATTGACACCAATGTTCTTCAAATTGGTCAACAAAGAGAAAAACAGAAGGAAAATTACCTAACTCTTTTTTTTCCTTTTGCTGAAAAATAGATTTATTTTCTCACATAGTATAGCCTGATTAGAGTTTCCCTTCCTTTACTCCTCCCAGTTTCTTTCCACCACCCCTCCCATCTGGATCCCTTCATTTTCTATTTCTCAATAGGAAACAAATATTTCTAAGGGATAATGATATGACAGGACATGACATGATAAAAAATTAACATGTTAGAATTAAACAGAACAAACAAATAGCAGGAAAAGGACCAAAGAGAAGACAAAAGAAACAGAGATCCATTCCTACCACACACAGGAATCCCAAGAAAACATTAAACTGGGGGCCATAATATACTTGCAAGGACATGGTACAGACCCATGCAGGTCCTGTGTATGCTACCTAGGTGTCTGTGAGTTCATATGAGTGTTGAACTTATTGATTTAGAGACCCTTGTATTCTTTTTTTCTAAAGATTTATTTATTTATTATATGTAAAGTACACTGTAGTTGCCCTGAGACACACCAGAAGAGGGCATTCGATCTTATTACAGATGGTTGTAAGCCACCATGTGGTTGCTGGGATTTGAACTCAGGACCTCCAGAAGAGGAGTCAGTGCTCTTAACCACTGAGCCATCTCTCCAGCCCGGCCCTTGTATTCTTGATAACCTCCATACCTTCTGGCTCTAATACTCTGTCTCCTCTTCCACAAGCTTCCTTGAGTCCTAAGGGGAGGAACTAATTTTATTTCTAATTTCATCCTAAGGGAGACATTCCATTTAGGGCTGAGTATTCCAAAGTTTCTGTTTCTCTATCTCTCTCTCTCTCCCTCTCTCTTTCTCTCTCTGTACAATGTAGGGCTGTGGGTCTCTGTATTTGTTCCCATTTACTGGAGGGAGAAGCATCTCTGAGCGTGACTGATCAGTAATTAGAGTAGAATATCATTAGGAATCATTTTATTGGCCATAAGTCAAATCAGATATTGGTTGGTTACTCCACAAGCTTTGTGCGATCGCTGCACTGATGTATCTTGTGCATCTTCTGTAGTGTACAGAGTAACTTCCCTTACCAATGATGTTAGCATAGGGGGATGAAGTCTCTATGTTGGCACCAGCTCAACTTCTGTACGGTCCATGAATTGTGTAGATGTCATCTTCAGCAATACAGTCATGCTGTCAATCTTTGGAGAACAACCTATAGTCTTGGCAACAGTCTTGGGTTGTTTGAAGCTTCCTATGGGACCCCTTTGGCCAACAACACAATTGGATGTAACCTAGAACCTGTACTAGAAGCTTTGTTTGATGACAAGAAATGTCCAGTTGCCGCTGTCTCCCATATTATTTTGGTGATTTCATTTAGATTGCCTTCTTATGTTTGTATTTTAAGAAGTTTCTTCCGTACTGGGTTTCCATACCACTGTTTAAATGACCCTTAATTTTAGCTTTGTCTCCCTCATCATCACCTCATCCCCTCACACTCCCTGTTTTATCCTCCCATTCCAGCAACCCATAACTATCTCATCCAATTCCTAATGAGATCTATCTGTATCCCACAGTCCCTTACTCTATACCTCTGTGGCTTCATGGATTGTAGCTTGGTTATTATTGATAATATCCACATGTAGGTGAATATGTGCCATATTTGTCTTCATAGGTTTGGGATGCCTCACTCAGGATGATTTTGTTCTATTTCTATCCATTTACTTGTGAATTTCATGATTTCATTTTTTCCCCCTAAACAGCTAAGAAACACTCCATTGTGCATTGTACATTTTCTTTATTCATTTTTCTGTTGAGGAGTATCTAGGTTGTTTCCAATTTCTGGCCATTATAAATAGAGAAGCAATTATTTAGGTTCAGCAAGTGTCTCTGTGTAGGATGACGTATCTTCGGGGATATGTTCAAGAAGGGTAAAGCTAGATCTTCAGGTAGATCAATTCTCATCCTTTTGAGGATCCACCATACTGATTGCCATAGTGTCTTTATAAGTTTGCATTCACATCAATAGATGAGTGTGCCTCTTACCCCACATCCTCACTAGGATAAGTCAACACTTATTTTATTGATCTTAGCAATTCTGACAGATGTAAAATGAAATCTCAAAGTAGCTTTGATTTGCATTTCCCTGATGACTAAGGATATTGAACATTTTTCGGTGTTTTTCAGACATTTGAGTTTCTTAAGAATTATCATTTTGGATTTGCACCCCATTTTTTAAACTAGGCTACTTATTTTCTTGGTATCTACAGTTGTTTTGAGTTCTTTCTATATGTATTATATATTAGTCCTCTATTGGATGTGAAGCTAGTTTTAAAAAATTTTTTCTGATTCTATAGGCTGTCTCTTTGTCCAACTGATGCCCTTTGCCTCCCAGAAGCCTTTTCAGTTTCATGAGGTCTCATTTACTGTTGATCTCATCCACCTTGTCTTCTATTAGGTTCAGTTTATCTGGTTTTAGGTTGAAGTCATTGATCCTTTGGAATCAAGTATTGTGCTAGGTCATAAACATGGATCTATTCGGATTCTTCTGCATTCACCTGTCCAGTTCAGCCAGCACTATTTGTTGAAGATGCTGTCTTTCTTTCCAGTATATATTTCTGGCTTCTTTATGAAAAATCATGTGTTCATAGGTATGTGAATTTATGTCTGTGTCTTTAATTTGATTCCATTGGTCAACATGTCTGGTTTTGTGCCAAACAAATGCCATCACATGCTGTTTTTATACCATCACTCTGTAGTATAGCTTGAAATCTAGAATGGTGATACCTCCAGGAGTCTTTTAATCATTAAGGATTGTTTTTTGTATCCTCAAGAAGCTAATAAAGAATAAAAAGATTCCCCATGTTCATAGATCAGTAGGATTAATACAGTGAAAAAGAAGACAAAATTGAATGCATTAGAATATTGTGGAGCCATTGTCAGGAAACATGCATCTTTTTAAGTGCTTGTTGTGTTCCAAATAATGACTCACATGATGAGTGAATGAAGGCGTATTGAGATCCAGCTTGAGCCTTACTATCCAATTGTAAGAAGCCAGGCCAACCCATGACTTCCCTGAGGCCTCAAAATATGGTGAAGAAAAATGTAATTCCTCATCTAATTCCAGGAACATGCTTGGCAAAGCCAGTCATGGCCTAGAACCAGAGCCTTGGAGAAGCTGCAGTTTTGAATCCTGGGAACTCGGTTTTCCCATCTTGGATGGCTGTAGTCATTAGTCTCAAGGCCACTGAGCAGCAGCTCTATATAACCCACATGAGATAGCCTGTGCTCCATTTGTGCAACATTGCTTGATTTGCTTCCATACAACTTTGTTCTATTGTACGATAGCTTTCTGCTGACTTTGTCACATTTTTCACTTGCAGAGTGTATATAATATGTTGCATCTCTTAATGAGCTCATTTGGCATAAGACAGCTTGTGCAGGATTTCCTGATCCTAAACTTCCCTATCTTCTTGTTGTGTAATCCTCTTGTACCTGAAGAGCCTGACCCTGAAGAACAACCTGCTGGTCCATGCCAACCAATACCAGAGAGAGCTCCCCAAAGCATATCCCTTCTGCAGTGATTTTGAAATCACATTCCTTTCAAAAGGTGCTTAGTTTGATTGCTTTGGGATCATTTCTCTGCCCCTACCATGCCCAGCTTCCCTGGGATTCCTGCTTTTGGGTATAGGATGATACTCAAGGCTACAACCTGATCTCTAAGAGGAAATATGGCATCCAGTTTTTCCTGTAATGTCCTATGGGTCAACACAAAGTTGACTCTCCTCCTTCAGTGAAATACAGTAGTGAAATAGAGTGTGGGGTGTCTGTGTTCAGTGAAGCCTGTGTAAGACTTTCGAAGGTTTTTATTAAGAAAAATTACATAGACATCAATCTTTATCCACAACAACCAAAAATTTTAGACCATCAATTGAAAGCAGATATTCTACAGGTAGAAGGATATAGTAACCTCATTATCAATGTGAACAGTCCAAAGGCAAGTTTCCAGATGCTAGCCCTGCCACTTGCTGGCTGAGTGTCATGAGCTCTTTTTAATTCCATTTTTCTTCCTCACTGAGCAGGTGATGTAATAAGGAACAGAAGACCTAATCCTCACAAACCATTTAGCAAAATACCTGACAGGTAACATTCTGTGCAAGTTATTATTCGTGTAAAATAGAACAAAATTATGTAAGATGAATTGTAATAAATCAAAGTTGTATGAGATTTTTTTCCCTGGGAAGAAATATGCAAGCTCCTTGCTAATAGGCATCAGTGTTCTGTCTCTTTATGTATCTGTGTCTGTGGTCTTGTTGCTTCTTTTGTTGGAGGCACATTTATTTAATAATGGTCCTATAAAAACATCCACAAGAGCTGAAAAACAGTAAGTGTTAGGGAAAAAAAATCACACAAACACAGACTGGTCATGTAATGATCCTCAAACTTCAAGAGATTCTGTTTGAATTACAATGTGAACGTTTGCTGTCCGGAGCTCTGAGCAGGGAGATGCTGCAGAGTGAAATGAGCCGAGCCGTGTGGCAAGGTCACTCCTCTCATCTGTCCTCGTCCCTTTATAAATGGGAAACATGCCTTCTATTTATCACTTTTTAGTGCCAGATACTGGGCTCCATGCCTTTATTTCATTTAACTTCACAACAAACCATGTGAATTACATTTTCATTATCTTAATTGCATAGATGAGAGAACTAAAATGTGGTCAACATGCCAGAAGCCCCAGCCGGGTAAGCCTAGGAATTCAAACTCAAAATGATAACTCTGAGTCGTCAGAGCCCTTCCCCACTGTGTAGTCCAGATTCTCTGAGTCTCAAAGAGCTTTGTGTACCCACAAAGTCCACGAATGCTAATTTCCTCCTTGTAACTGAATCCAGGCATTCACACTCTAAATAAAGGAAAGCAGATTTACATTAACCAAGGATTTAGGAGTCAGGCAAAGGTCTCTAATTAAGATTCTTCTTCTTTTTTAAATAGGCTTCTCCAAAACATGAGTTCAATTTAATCCCCTTGCTTTAGTTTGTTTCATATATGGCTTTTATGAGAGATGATCTGTTAGGAAGTTAAAATTTCAATAAGAAAAGAGAATAAAATATGTATTTGGAAAATCAGACAGATGGTTTTAACCAGACTTCCTTTCTCCAGAGAGATAAATTCTTTGCATTTGTTTTCTCTAGCCTTGCCTCTAGCTGTAGTCAAGGTTTGCGACATCCACACACAAACATATACCCAGCTGCAAAGGAAAGAATGCAGAAAATTCAAAGTAACATCATACTAAGCCCCAGGGAGTGGTCAGTGAGCCAGCGCATTCCATGACCAGATTCCTTGGTCTACCAAGTAGAAAAGTGCTCACGATCTCAGCCCTTCTGGGACCAGTGCTTTCATTTCAAGATCACTTATATAATGTAGGAAAATGATAAGAAAGTAGAAAGGGAAGATCAGGATTTAACATGAATTGTGTAGGGTAACAACTTGAGAATCTGCTTTGCAAAAAAAAAAAATTTATTGAAATGTAAAATATACAGAAAGGGGACAGCCTCAAATAACTGCAGTAATACAGCAGGCTTGCAAACGTTGGAAATTGAGGTAATTTCTGACTTAAGGAAAGTAACAACAACTTTGACAAACTATGCTTTCCTCGTGGGGCCTTAACTATGTAAAATGTTCCAGAAGCTATCAGCTTAAAAATAGAAACCTCTTTGGGGCTTTGGGGAAAATTCTGGAACATTGTTTAAAAGGCAATTATGTACCATCATCACCATGGGAGTAGGGGGCAGGGTGATAACTAGAGAACACTTCCAATGTGGTTCTTCTGAACACTGCTATCAATGTTGAATTTCTCTTTAAACTTCCAGCAGAAGAAGGTTTTCCTGACTGGTCAAACTTCATACAGAAATCTCTAACTACCTGGATGTAGAAGAGGACAATAAAATGAACAGACTGATGATACAAGAAATAGACATATAGGCATAATTATAGCTATAAGCTTTATCATTGCTACAGGAAATAAATTACATTCTCCCTGCAACATTGGTTTCTCTTCAGAAAAAAAAAAAAGAAGTATCTTAAGCTTTTAACTCCATAAAATTGTTGCAGTCTTTTATTAAACTCATGTCCAATAACAAGAGCCATTTTATCCCAGTTTTTATCAGTCAGTTTTTTCCAGAGATGTATAAACATTCTGAAACATAGGAGAACAGGCACCAACTGGGAACTACACTGGAGACAGCTTCAAGAATTAGAGCTGGATCATCAAACAAGAATTGGCATCTTCCTCCTACCTGGTATGGATGTACATGTGAATGTGCCACAGTAAAATCCATCAATGTGTACAATTACTGCATGTGATATTTCTTTGTTATCAAAGTCCAGATGACAGAGTTTTGAGGTAGGCTACCTGTTATCCTGGCATAATTATTTCTAGTGCCCCTTGACTCTCAAAAATGCTCTAGATCAGATAAGAATATAAGAATATGAATATATATTCTAGGCTCTCAAAAGCCCTCTCTTAACATGAGTCTAAAGCTTAATGGCGCTTATTTTACTATAACATTCCTAGTAAGGACTGGGGCAGATACAACAATGGGTAAAGCACTCTCTGAACAATAATGAGGACTAGAGTTCAGATACCCACATCCATGTAAATCCTCGTGTGGTAAAATGTCTGTAGCCCACATGTTGGAGCTCAGAGTCGGGAAGATCGTACACTCTTGCTGGTTAGCTCTTCTTGCTGAGATGGTAAGCTCCCTGTCTGTCTCAAAAATGCAGTGGCAGGGACTGGGGAAATGACTAGAATTTAAGATCTCTGACAGAAGACCTAAGTTCAGTTTCCAGTACCTGTGTCAGGTGGCTCACAACCATCTGCTTCTCCAGCTATAGGGAAGCCAGTGCATCTGACCACTGTGGACATGTACACACACACATACACACACACAATTAAAAATACAATAAAAATTAAAGAAAGTAAGGTAGAGAGTGATTAAAGAAGGAATCTCAACATCAACCTGTAGCTTCCCTATAGACCTGTACCAGCAAGCACACTTGCCGACATATTGTCCCAAACCATCAACGGAATTTAACTAGGTTCAATAATAACTCCCTCTATTATTGTTTGTAAATAGGTAATAGCTCAATAAGATTGCTTTTATGAGATATATTAGTCTGCTTCTTTCTGCATTCGGGAGCTGCAGACCACAGGCGCGGACTGTGCTGTTCAGAAGCAGTTGTGAGGCTCTATCATCCCTCATGCCTATCTCATAGAGGAAAATAGTCACACCAAGCAGTACATTAGTGACTCGGATGAAACAAGCATGGCTTATTTTTAGTTCTCTTTCTTCTTTGACGCTGAAAGTCAATATCCTAGGACATGTATTGTTTAGCACTCTCTGTATTACTCTCTCAGTCGTTAAAGCGAAATAAGGAATAGAGACTGTGGGGTAAAAAGAATGTCTGCCCCCTTATAGCACGGGAACAGAAGAAACTATCAATTATGGAATGCTTGCTAAAAGGAAGGCATTTTACAAGTCTTCCCTGCACTGAGGCTCACCCTCCAGGGATGGCATCAGTAATGAGGAAATAAAAGAAGTGCCACTAGAGGTGTCCAACCTTTTAATATTTCTACATGATTGTCCTAGCTTCAAACAGGGTTGGCTGTGTTGATAGTTACCCTGTGATAAACGTGATCCACAGCCATCGGCTGGACATGTTTGTAAGAAGACCCTCCATGCCACAGGAAGACACCAAATCAACAACATTTGAAACAATTCTTTTGTGATAAATCCATAAACTAGATGAACAACTGTTGAGTCCTGCATGAGCATAAAATCACCATGGACGCTCCACGTCTCAGTAAGTAGACCCGGGAAACAATTCATGACTACAAGCAGCTTCCCAGGGAAGAAAAGAAGTCTGGAGACACAGGTCTAGCATTTATATCCTGGGTAAACTACAAAAGGAACTAGTGTCTCTCTTATCTGGATATTAACTCTGACAAGATGTCACTCGAAAAGAACAAATTGACACATGCTCACCATTTCTCATCACTTCCTTCTGAGCTTAAGGAAAAAACCATGAAACTCCTCAACTTCTGAATTCTCACTGGGAAGAGAATGAGTTGAGTCTGGTGTCCAATACTCTTCAGGGGTCTCATGAAAGGACTAGCTTGTTTCTCACCCAATTTAGGCTGCTAATGGGATCTGGAATATAATGTTTACCTGAAAACTACTGAGAACAAAAAAACATAAGGCTCTGAGGTCCTGAGATGTTCCATGGGACTCAAAAACAGCAGAGACAAACCAGTGAACCCAGGGACCTACTCTTTGAATAGGAAAAGAAACTGCGGGAAGGCATCTACGCGCAATGTTCCACCTTCTCCAGAGGCTTCCAATCTCTGTTTCATCTGACATCGAGTCACATTCCAGTTATGCTGAGAACAAAGGAGTTGGATGTCACATCAGAACTCAAGGTAGCATTCAGTATTGTTCAGAAACAATAGAAAGATCGAAAAAGTTTTGAGGGAGAGAGAGAGAGAGCAAGAGAGAGGGAGAGGGGAAGAGGGAGAGAGGGAGGGAGAGAGTGTGTGTGTGCATGTGTGCAATTGAGTGAGAGTGTGTGTGAATGTGTGCATGTATGTGTGAGTGTACCTCAGAAGATCAAAAGAGAGAAAGCTTATTGGAAGCTTATGACATGTGCTGTTATATGTACATATAAAGATTCTGTGCTAAGGGAAATAAGTCAATCATGAAAGGACAAATACAGATGATTTTTTACTACTCATGTGAGGTACCTAAAATAGTTAAATTCATAAAAGCAGGAAATAGAATGATAGTTTTCAGAAGAAGAAAGCAAGGGTTGCTATGTGGTAAGCAAAGAGTTTTAGGCATGCAAAGATTAAACATTCCAGAGAGCTGTTATACAGCTATGTGAATATAATTAGCAATGTATATTATTTGTCTAGAAATTAATCAGTCAAATACATTTAATGTGATAAGTTTAACCACATATGAAAAAATTCACTGACCTAAGACTCTTATGACATAAGCAACATACTTTTCCTTATTTTATAGTTAGCTAAGCTGGAACACAAAAATTCAATTAACTTTCTGCCTTGGCTACATTTGCTGTTACTGTGATAAAATACTCTGACAAAATCAACCTCAGGGAGAAAGGTTTATTTTGGTTCACAGCACCAAGTTACAGTCCGTGATGATGAGGAAGTAATGGAGAGCCTAAGGGAGGCTGAGGGAGCCTGGCTCTCACTGTATCCACAGTCAAGAAGCAAAATGATGACTACGTGTACTCAGCTCATTTTCTTTTTTGTATTCATCCCAAGATTCCAGAGCAGGAAGTGATGATCAGGTCTTTCCACCTCGATTAACCTAAACAAGATAATTCCTTCAGACATGTCCAGAGGTCAGTTTCTCACTTGATTCAAGATTATGTAAATTTGATAGTTGATATTAACTATCATGATCCTCCCTTTGCTAAGTACACAAGCAAACTTTAAATCATAGTCTCCCACCTCTTGTCTCCTATATCTTATGTTCATGTCATAATGCAAGATGTAATCCAGGTTCAAAGATTTGTATAATCCTTATCAATTACAACAATTTAAACATTCAAAATCTATTTTCAAATGAAACTCAAGGAAATCTTTCAACTGTAGCCTCTTACTTAAAAAGAAAATTCATATTACCCACATACAGTTGTATAAAGTAAATATGTCCATTCCAAAATGGAAAAACCAGGACATTGTAAGAAACAAACAGACCAAACAAACAACCACAATGTTAGCAGGAACACCAAATGTTACAATTCCCTGTCCAGCATCTCGGGCACCTACTGTAATTATCTGAGTCCAAGGGACTTAGCTTGAAGGTCTGAGACATCCTTCCTGTTATCCCAGTGTAAGTCAAGAAATTTCTCTTCAGTGTTGGTAATCATTTTGACAATTGCACTTACTTTCTCCAATTTAAGATTTATTCATTCTATGCATATGAATATTTGTCTGCATGTGAGTACATGAATCATTTGTAAGTCTAGCGCCCTCAGATGTCAGAAACGTAGAATTCCATGAAACTGTAGTTAAGGATGGTAATGAGCTATAGAGATGCTTGGAATCAAAACTGGGTTCTTTGCAAGAGCAGCAAATGCTCTTAACCACTCAGCCATCTCTCCAGTCCCTAGAGCAGCCCTTATAGCACCACCCTAAATGACCTCCTGGTTTGACATTTCCTCTTCCAAAAAAATTTAGTCATTTACCTTTGAATTCCACTTCACTTGAGTTCTTAAGATACAGGCAGAATGAAACTAAAGTCTTTCCAAAACGTCACATAGATGTTTCTGATATTCTAGTTCCTGATAAGAGTACTTGTTTGCCCCGAAACCTCAGGAACCAGGCCCCCACTGTCTCCATTTTTCTTTACATTCTTGTTTTCCTAGTTCTCAGCAAAATGACTTTGCTTACAGCTCCTGATGCCTTTTGTAGCCCACATTTCTCCTGCTAACTAGTTCCACTGGCCTAAGAAATGCATGGCCAGGTCTATCTCAGCAATAACCCCAGTATCTAGTATTAATTTTTCTGTTTTAGTTTTCCAGGTGCTACAGTAAGATAATTTCATAAAATAAATGACAAGGAGGAAAGATTTATATTTAGCTGATCCAAATTCCATCCTCACTCAGGTTCTCAGGACAGGAGTGGGCTGAAGCCAGATTCTTGGCCAAATAGCACATGATCCTAGCTCAGTTCCTAATAGACTCCTTGTTCCCCTCTAAAGCATCACAAGCTAAGCCTCCAACTATCCATGCTTATCCCAGAATTCTTCCAAGGGCCTATCAGAATTGATCTGCTTCCAATATACCAGAGTTTTTCTTGTTCAGAATACCAATCTCTTCCACGTTCGAGCCTTGAAACAGTTCCAATGACCCAAGAACCACATGGTTGGGTTTATCACAAAATGACCCCAATGCTGGGGCTTGTTTTACTTACATTTCCAATCAATACAATAAAACAATTTGAAAAAAGTAACTTCAAAAATAAAGGATCTATTTTGGCTCATGGGTCAAAGGTATAGTCAATCATGATAGAGAAATCAAGGTAGAAAAAACTTGAAGTCACTGGTCACATTGTACCCACATCAGGAAGTAGAGAGGGATGAAGATTTCCTCTGCTCCATCTCTTTACTTCTGTACTCCAGGATCCCACCGAGAGCATAGCATCACCACTGTGTGTAGGTCCTCCCAACTCAGTTAAGTTGATCAAGATACTCCCTCTTAGATATTCCCAAGAACCCCTTTCTCAGATAACTCTAATTCTCATCACACTGGCAATTAAAATTAACCATCAAATTTGTCTAAGATCATATAAGTAGTGCAGCCAGGATCTTAACTCATTTTAATCCATTGCCTGTGCCAACTACCAAAGAGATAGGTCAAAAAAGCACTTAATTGACAGGCAGTGTGGCTTCCCTGAGCCTGAGCTAACCATCAATGTTTGTATGTCACACCCTGAACAAGCTAAGGACTGTAAAAGAATTAGAGTCCATCTCTTACCTCTTGCAAATGAGACTATATTTAGAGCAAGTTTGGCATGTCAACTACAGATGAAAACCACTAGGGAGGTTTTAAAAATTATGCAGATGAGTGGGTCTCACATTTGAATTTAATTGATCTGGGCCCCAGTTGGATGTAAGGAGTTTTTAGATAACCCCAGATAATTGTAATGTGTAGCCACTGATACAGATCAAATATTAACTCAAAGAGAATAGATATTTCAGAACTCATTTAGTTCAATCTAACAGGTAAGATAGATCTGAGGGGTATGTAGCCAGCATAGGCTAGAGGCAGAGAAAGCAGCATGAAAACTTAAAGTGGGAAGGTACGCCCATATGAAGTTTGAATGGGTAAAGGAGAGAATCTACATCAGTTAAAGGAATGAATGGCAGAATTAGTCTTGCTTAGGGGGAGACAAGAGTGCACTAAGCACATGCTTTCCTTGTCAGCACAGAAGTTTCTTGAAACTAGAGTGTAGCCAGATTTACCAGTTCCATCTGGCCTACAGCTGCTTCTGGTAATCACATGAGTTTGTTGCCAAAACAACAAAATTCCTGATAAGTAATTGAATGCTGTAGACTCAGCCCCAGTTCAATCTTTGAATCTGGGATTCATCACTGAACACCATTTGAACTCCATAGGAATCAAGGAACTTAATAAAGTGTTCACTCATATTCCCTTACATATATACCATAATTCTCGGTTCTTGAAGAAACTAATAGATTTATACTCTAAACACTTAAACATATTCCTTAGGAATACCATGACTAGTGTGTTCTAGTTATTTCTCATCTCTATATCAAGCATCTCTGTTTTCTCTGGGCTGTTTTAACATCATACTTATCACTTACTATCACCTGAGACCTGAAAACCATTGTCAATAAACTTCCAGACTCAGCACTGTGAAACAAGATCTTCCTAAGTCTTCAACGCAATGAAAGTATGTTTGGTTTCATGGCTCTATCACCAAGTCAAATGAAAAAAATGCATGCAGTATTTCTAAGGTGGAGTAATAAACACCATTGCAAATAGTTTGCCAAATACGATTAGGATCACAGTCTATTTCCCAGATCATAAATGCTAACACCACCACCACCACACCACTTTAGGCATTACTAAATTTGTGTGAGTTCAAGCATCATCCAACAAGTCATGTACCTTCACCCACTAAGATCAAATCATAACCATGTGAGTAAAGACAAGAAGACTGAAGACAATCTAAGTGCCAGCCCTGACTGCTTTGAACTTGACTGATTGCTTGAGATTCTAGTTTCTTGAGATTCTAGTTTCTGGTTCTGGAGACAGCACAAAGAACAGCTGGGATCATGCCTGCTCTGAAGTTTCCGGAATCTTGGATATAGACAACTAAATTTCCTGAAGGATACTCTATTTTGCAACAACAAAAATGCTTCTAGGGCCTGCAGAAAATCCTAGGCAAGGGGCACGACGACACTAAATACACTTATCCTACTGCTTTGCAATTTGTTTTCTCGGAATCTCTAGTTTTGTTCTGATATTAATTCTAAACTCAAATTGCTAAAATATGAGAGGGTCGTATTCTTAGAAGATAACCTGCAAATACAGTTCACATCATAGTATGGTCCCCTCCTACATCTCTTGTGTTTTGTTTTGTTTTGTTTTTGTTCTGCTTTGTTTTGTGCTTGTTTCATTTCTTTAAAGGTAGAAGGAACACAAACAAATCTTTATTCAGATTCCTGTAACTTTAATTTTTTCAATGTCTACTTTTAATGATGGTTCTTAAGTACTTTAGCCTCCCACCACCCACCAGACATATTGGAAAAGAAAGACTATGAGAGGGAGTAGACCTGTTTAGAAATGGTTCTTTGGAGCACATCCCATCTGCATCATCAGGAAATCAGCAGCGACAGTTCAGTCCACTCACAAACACTTCACAGATATACCAGCAGTCAAGTTCAGTAGTGTTGGGTTAGCAGCAGCAGTTGCACAACCTAGCAGGAAGAACCAGATCTCAGCCGAACTGACACAAGTCAGCAGGAGGAACCAGGAGGGTTCTCAGCTGTGCCTCTCTCAGTGAAGCAAAGATCAGCAAAGACTGGAGACCCACAAGGACTGCACAGCTAGCTCTATAATAAGCAAGCCTAGCTCAGCCTCTGTCACTGTCTGTTGAGTTCTATTTTTCTTCCCTCCAAACACCACTTGTCCTCCATTCATCTTGCCTCATCACATATCTTGCCTCAGCACATGTGTCTGGCTCACCTGACATCACTTTGCCAATCAGCCCGAGTCCATGGAAGCAGCAAGAAGCCAAAGTTCACCACCAGAAGTTTTTGGGTACATTTCTCTCTATGGAGTTTTGACAAAAGTAACCCAGCTACACAATGTAAAGTGGACCAAGGCATGCACGTGATTAGTGAAGAATCCTTCATTATCCTTTCATGTGCTTGCTTTCACCTGTGTCTGCTTCAGCAAAATGTTCCTTCATGAATCTGCCTTACCCTTTGACCTGTGTCTGCTTCAGTGAAATGTTCTTTCACGTGTTTGCCCCAGCAAAACACCATCCAACACAACTGACTTTCCAAAGAACCCTTAAGTTTTCACTTCAAGATCCCATCTTCCAGATGCACAGCCCAGTTCACCCTGTCTGGTACTTTGGTCTGTTCCCTGTACTGTTCTCTTTAAGTTGCTCTACTTCACTGCACATAGAACCTACAGTTCTCTGCCATGCTATAAAATTGTTTTATTTATCTTTTTTTTTTTTTGCTAATATCTTTCCTTTCTCTCCACTATAATTTAATAGGCTTTTTGTCTCCCAGAGAGTAGATGATCTGTGCATATTTATGGAATGAATAAACAGAATGAACTCCTGCAAACTAAAAATACAATAGCAGAAGTATGGCAGTCAATGTAACAGGATGTAACTAAAACAGTAAAAAGGCCTGGCTTTTGTGCTCTTCAGATCTTTAAATCTTTTACCTTTTACTACCTCTCATTGTTTAACCAACAGAAAGAAAATGTGCAGTACAAAGTACACCCAAGCTGAGACAGAGGAGAGCCAGCTGTTTGTTCCAAGCCTCAGTTCTGGAAGATAAGAAAGCACAAGATGATCGTGGAGAGAAAGACAGATGCTTAACCAGCTCCAACAATCTCTAGACCACGCCAAATAAGGTACTGTGTGTATGAGTGAATAATCCTGGGTGTCAGCCAACTTGAGTCAATAGGTTTTGAAAGGAATCTCCCACCTAAACCCAAGAACTCAAGAGAGGCAGAAAAAAATGTAAGAAATAATGACAAATAAATGTTTTGTGGGGATGTTTTATGGAGAGAAGATTGTTTAAACAATACCAGAAGGTCCACAAATTTGAAGTTTGGAAATCCACTTTAAATACCTGCTTCTGTGTAAAAGAAGCCTCTACTGTAGGTTTTCTTTTCTTTTCTTTTTGTTTTGTTTCATTTGTTTGTTGTTTGTCTTATTTTGTTTTGTTTTTTGAGACAGGCTTTTTTCTGAGTGCCCTTGGCTGTCCTGGAATTTGCTCTGTAGACTAGGGTGGCCTCAAACTCATAGAGATCTGCCTACCTCTGCTTCCCAAACATTGGGATTAGAGGTGCACCACCACCACCTGGCCCCAGTTTTTATTTTCTTGACAGCATAAAACCGAGAGCAAAACTCTTGGTTATATTATAATATAATTAATATAATATAATATCTAAATGCTTACAGCTAACCTTTATTGGGAAGAAAACAGAAATTTGTCTTTCATGACCAAACATGACATATATTCAAGTTACATTCCTTAGTGAAAAACAACAGTCTCTAAGCTGATATTTATTTATTCTTTAACATGATTTCTCATGAAATGAAAACATCAAGCAAAAGGACAAGAGGATTTTTTTTTAACTAAGTAAGGGAGTCCCCATAGCAGATGAAGGATAAACTGTGAGAAACAGCCATGCAAAGAGGGTTTAAAAGCAAAAAAAAAAAAAAAAAATTAAAAAAAGACACAACAACAACAAAACAGGTTCTATACATTTTATAGCTCTACCTTGTCACTGATTAAATTTAATTTAGCCAGTTGGATTTGGCAAAAATCTCTAGGTATACATTTTTGGCCCATCCCTCTAAAATGTAAGTTATCCCTTTATCCAGCATATCCATGCCAGACTTGCTGCTTTCCTGTTAGTGTCTCAGTGGCTGTCTTAGTCAGGGTTTCTATTCCTGCACAAACACATGACCAAGAAACAAGTTGGGGAGGAAAGGGTTTATGCAGCTTATACTTTCCACATGCTGTTCATCACCAAAGGAAATCAGGACTGGAACTCAAGCAGGTCAGGATACACGAGCTGATGCAGAAGCCATGGAGGGATGTTCCTTACTGGCTTGCTTCCCCTGTCTTGTTCAGTTTGCTCTCTTATAGGACCCAAGACTACCAGCCCAGGGATGGCACCACCCACAATGGGCCCTCCTCCCCTTGATCACCAACTGAGAAAATGCCCCATAGCTGGGCCTCATGGAGGCACTTCCCCTGCTGAAGCTCCCTTCTCTGTGATAACTCCAGCCTGTGTCAAGTTGACACACAAAACCAGTCGGTACAATAGCTACTTCAGTTTTCAGATCAGCAAGTCTCAACCTAAGGGTCACAACCCCTTTGACAAGCCTCTTACCTACGAGAACATTTACATTACAATTCATAACACTAGCAACATTACAATTATGAAGTAGCAATAGAATAATTTAGTGATTGATGGTCACCAAATATGAAGAACTATATTAAAGGGACACAAAACATTAGGAAGGTTGAGAACTCCTGCATCAGATCAGCAGTTACAGTGTTGTATGTAGTATTTATGCATAAGTAACCTTACTTTACTTAGTTATTGCCCCAAAGCATGAAAGTAGTGTTCTAAAACACAAAAGGGCAGGTTAATTCTGACACAGCATAGCAACATTTGAAGCCATGTAAGAAACACCATAGCACAAATGGAGCTAAGTACTATCTGGGAGTAGTGGGACATAGCCACATGGAGAAGAGGCCACGGAGAGATCACAGAGCTAAGTGCATTGCCAGAGTTCACCAAAGAAGAGAACCACCAGGGTGTGTGTGTGTGAGTGTGTGTGTGTGTGTGTGTGCGTGTGTGTGTGCATGCGCGTGTGTAACTGGCTCATGTTGCACAGGCTCAACAAGTCCAAATACAACAGGGTAGGTTAACAAGCTAGACCCCAACAAAGAAAGAAAATCACCTTCCCGGCGAAGGGTCATCTTTCCTGGCAAAGGGAAGCCTTTCACTTTTCAGTAACCTTTAACCACACTATAGGAGGGAAATCTGATTTGCTCAAAGTCTACCAATTTAAATATTGACCTCACCGGAATTAAAAAGAGAGAGAGAGAGAGAGAGAGAGAGAGAGAGAGAGAGAGAGAGAGA
>JADRCD010190025.1:0-34762 GCA_019843815.1 Montemys delectorum
CTAAAGATCTGTAAACATCTTGTCCTCGAAGCCCTTCTGTAACCCAGGAGGCAAGTGTGCCTGACACAATCGGACTGGGATATTTTGGGGTTTGTCTTGTTTTTGTTTCTTTCTTTGTTTTGTTGATTTTTTTGTTTTGGTTTGGTTCGTTTTATTTTTGTTTATTTGTTTGTTTGTTTGTTTGTTTGAGTGTCCCCTGTAGTCCTGGCTGTCCTGGCATGCCCTCTTAGACCAAGCTGGGCTCAAACTCACAGATCCACTTGCCTCTGCCTCCCAGTGCTGGGATTAAAAGGATGGGCCACCACCCTGCAGGATGGATCCTCCTCACAAAAAGCAACTATCGTTCTAACAAGGGAAGACAGAAACCGATAATGTATGCCGAAGGAGTAAGGAGAGATGCGACTACATGCCCAGAAATGCCCAGGATTGTGACCACTGTGTTGGAAGGCACAGGAAGGATTCCTGTCAGTGGCTTCCTGAGGTAATTTGGTCCAGCTGATACCTGGATTTTGGACTTCTGGCTGCCGATGCTGAGCTGGTGTTTCTGTGGAAGCCACTAAGGGCTTTGTTAAGACAGCCCAGGAAACTACCATAATGACTGACAGGAAGGGGTTGAGTCCTCGAAGTGGTCAGGCTAGCATCCAAGGAGCCTCAATTCCCCTGCCCACTGCTGTTTAGTGTTGTGTGCACTTGCAGCTACCTCAGTAGAGGACTGTTGAATTACTCGGGTGGTGAGGGACGACGTGGTGAACATCTTAGTCAGGAATGCCTGAGTTCAGGGACTTTTTTGCTAGACATTTATAAACTCATAAGGCAGACCAATGTTCCCATGACCGGAAGAGCTTATGTTCTTTTCTAAAGCAGGAATTCTCCAGAGAACAAAGGGGAGGAGTTAGGAGTGGGAGGCAGGAAATCACATCCCATGACTTCCTCTAGGGTGGTCTACAAGCCAAAGAAGCACTGCTGGGCCGCACCTGGGGTTTACAAATATTTACTTTTACCCACAATTTGTCCCTGGGATTTTGAAAATTGGGGTGTTCTACTAAATGGAGTTGAGACCATTTGAGCTAGCCAGATGAAATTCATGTTTTGTGCCAAATACTATGACTGGTGTTGGAGGTATATGGGGGTTCTTTTCCCATTGTTGTGTGGAAATCACCATGGCCAAGATAGCTTGTAGAAGAGCTTATGTGGGCTCACAGTTCCTGAGTCCCTGACGGCAGAGTGAAGGCATGGCAGGAGGAACAGGAGGCTGAGGGCTCACACCTTGAGCTGGAAGCACGAAGCAGAGAGAGATGTAGGAATCCCACAAGTCTTTAAACTCTGAAAGCCCATCTCTAGTGCCAACTTCCTCCATGGTCATTCCTCCTAAGCCTCCCAAAGAGTGCCACTGTGTGGGTGCCAAGCATTCCAATGCCTGAGACTACGAGAGACATTCCTCATTCGAACCCAGGGCTTCCCTATGGAAGCAGAGCTGGACCTGATGGGGTCCAGTGAGCACGGAGACGAATCTCCATCTTTATTGAGATCCAAGAATTCAGCCCAGAGCCTGGAGTAGATTTGAATAAAGGCAGATAACACTGTGTTCTGAGTGCCTGTAACCCAGCACTCAGGGGAGAGGCAAGGCAGTCTGAAGATCAAGGCCAACCTGGTTCATAGCAAGGTCTTGCTCACCTCACAAAAGAAGAAATGGCACCAAGGAACCTCTGCCATTTATATGTTAAGGCAGTGACTCTCAACCTTCCTAATGCTGCAACCTTTTAACAATTCCTCATGTTGTGGTGACCCCACACACACACCATAAAATTATTTTGTTGTCACTTTGTAACTGTAATTTTGCTAGTGTTATGAGTCATAATGTAAATATCTGATAAGCAGGATGTCTGATGTCCCTGAAAGGGACTGAGAGCCCTAGATTGACAACCACTGTGCTACAGTGACTGATGCTCATATCCTAGAACCCAGAAATGTTTTATTTTTCAGGTCCTTGATCTGGCAAAGTCCGCTTTCTGCCACTGAGGTAACACCCCCACCCCTAAAATACCCTCTCTCGGCAGGGCTTGGCCCTCCCTCACTTACCCAGTGAACATGGTGTCTCAGGGTTTCCACTGCTGTGAACAGATGCCATGACCAAGGCAACTCTTAGAAGGACAACTTGTAATTACGGCTGGCTTACAGGTTCAGAGGTTCAGTCCATTGTCATCAAGGCGTGGCAGCATCCAGGCAGGCATGGCGCAGGAGGAGCTGAGAGTTCGACATCTTTATACAAAGGCAGCCAGGAGCAGACTCTTTTCCAGGCAGCTATGAGGAGGGACTCAAATCCCACCCCCAAAGTAACACAGTGCTTCCAACAAGGCCACATCGCCTAATAATGCCACTTCCTGGCCACCATATTCCAACTACTAAATATGTGTACAGCAGGACCCCAGGGCATTGGCAGTGTTCAGCACTGTGTTAGGATCAGGGACGGTCTGTCTCCAGCTCCATTATCTGCTAGATCACGTCTGGGCTCCTGCTTAGCCTTTCCTCATCCCCTTCCAGAGAAAGGAACTCAGTAAGATTCTGCACTGATGTGAAGTTGTTGATGAGAGTCTGAGGTAGTCCAGAACCCTCCACTCTCTGTACGTTTCTCACTGGGGAACAGGAAGCAGGGTAAGAGACCTTCTGAAAGCCACTGAATGAGGAGTCAGCTGGATACATGTAGCAACTTTAAACCTTTGTGCTTCTTTTGTAGGACTAGCTGAGAGGAAACCCCGCACCTTACTCATCATGTACAATGATGGCCCCGGCCCTAACCCAGTGTAAATCTTCAGTCCTCTTCTACCTTCTACCGTGCAGTGTGCCACTTGACACCAGCAGCTCATCCTCCTTGAAGGAGGTCAGCTATCTATGTGGAGGCTTCAGGCCTTGTTTCCTTCCCCTTCGTTGCCCAGCTGGGTGGGGGCTGCGTGGGACCCGTTCAGTTCTGAAGTCACAAGCTTCAGCAATAGAAACTGATTCAGTAGTAATAAAACTGATTCTCCTGCCTGAGTTGGTTCCTCATGTGAAGTGGGAAGAGAGTATATTACCATCTTCCTGGATCCCACCCTTGTCTTGACCTACATTCCCAGAAGGATCTAAAACTCTCATGTCCTTGATGGACTAGGAGACACTTGTGTGGGAATGCGCTGTTCATAGATCAATGAGCCCACTGATGGCTCTTGTGCACATGTGCATATTTAGTGTGTGGCTGCCGGGGAGTGAGAACAGAAAACAAAAGCAGGCATTATTTATGTGTGTGGAGTCGCCCCAGTTGGGTACATTTCTAATGAGGGTTATGGAATGGCTTGACATGTACAGGACTCTTCCAGGACAGTTTGCCTGTGGTCAGCAGCTAGGCTTATTTGTAAGCCAAGAGAATGTCTGCCCTTGATGAGGCAGAATGGTTTCATCCTCTTGGCTGCTTAGGCAGCTGGAGGATGCAGTGTGTGTTGAGGGAAATATTTAGACAAACAAACAAAAACAAAACAGTACGTTCTTGTGTGAGTGCCTCTTCCTACTACACAACGCCCCACACACCCCATGGTCAGCCATCACATCACCCCAATTACCCAGTAGAATTAATACTTTTTTTTTTTTTTTTTGACTTTTCGAGACAGGGTTTCTCTGTGTAGCCCCAGCTGTCCTGGAACTCACTCTGTAGACCAGGTTGAACTCAGAAATCCTTGAACTCAAAAAGCCTCTGCTCCCAAGTGCTGGGACTAAAAAACTCTTAAAGTTTGTAGTTAACCAAATAGATTTATGTATCAATAAACTCAAAGTTTATAAGATGCCAGTACAATAATTTCAGAGCCAACTGATAATGATAAAAGCTTTATCTCAATTAATCTAACCTTGTGACATCATCATGTCGGCCTCCATTCTCCCACTCTCTCCCCCCACTCAGAGGCTCTATATCTCTGCAACTCTTAGCTCTGCCACCCTTTTCCCTGTCCAATCACAGGCCTCCTATGCACTAATATAATTGGACAGGGAAACTCCTGCAACAAATGTGTGCCCTGGGTACCTTGGGACACCATGCTCTTGTTTATGATCCCTGCAGGGCTACTAAATAGTTCACATAAAGATTTATAGCTACAAGCCTCACACACTTTAGGATGAGTGTGAACATTACTTTAGGATGAATGTGAACAACATAGAAGATAGATGAAGCTGAATATTTAATGCACAGATCACCACTGTGGATAAGAACTTTTGTTTAAAAAAAAAGATTTAAACAATTTTTAAAATATGTCTGTCTGTGATTTTCCGTGTGCCCGAAAATGCCAGAAGTGGGTGTCAGCTTCCCTGCAGCTGGACTTATGGACAGCTATGAGCCTCCTGAATTGAATGCTGGGAATTAAATTGAGGTCCTCTACAAGAGCACTGTTTAGCTGCCAAACCATCTCTCTAGCCATGTAAAAACAATCGCAAACCAACCGAACAGACCAAAACACCCACTATTTAATTCCTGCCACAAGTAAGCCACCTTTTATTTCTCCTTCTAGCAACAGCCCTCAAAAGAGTTGTCTAGGGGCTGGAGAGGCGGCTCAGCGGTTAAGATCACTGACTGCCCTTCCAGAGGTCCTGAGTTCAAATCCCAGCAACCACATGGTGGCTCACAACCACCCGTAATGAGATTGGATGCCCTCTCCTGGTGCGTCTGAAGACAGCTACAGTGGACTCATATATAAAATAAATGAATCTTGTCTACTTTTCTTGTGCTCTTGATATGTTAAGAGTCACAGTCACTGAGGAGTTGAAAAGTAACTCACCACCATCATACCGCATACATACTTATCAAAACGCCTGGACCCCAGGCCCAATTCATCCACTGCTTGTGGGAAAGCAATGGAGTATTCAGAAGACAGCGGTGTAAGAAGGACCAAACTGAAGCCATTTGGAACAGGCCTTAACTCAAAGTTTAAGTTCCCAAGACCTCCCTGGGTAACTGACTTCCTGCATGTGCCCAGTGCAGCTGAGTCCAGTAGGAACGGGCTAAGTGCACCACAAAGATGTGTTCTTAAGGAAGTCCCTATCCCTAAATCCTGATTGGTGGGCTAACTTAGCACAGATGTTTGTGGAGTTCAGGGCTTACAAACCCTGGACTGTTCTGGCCTGGGGGTCACAGTTCAGTTCCTGAGTCTGTTCTATGTCCCTGATTGATTAGTAGCAGACTGAGTGCAATACATTTTTGTCATCTGCTTAAATACTTACTAAGACGTTCGAGGACGCAGTCAAACCAAGTGTGTGCTGTTGTTCCTGACTGGTGAATTTTTGCTGCCTAATTCAAATGAAGATCTTGCTTTGGGTGGACTCTTGTGCCTGCTTGGATTGTTCTGGATTTTTTTGGACCCCAACATAGGAACATATCTATAGCCACCTTAAATAACTTTTCTGTTTGTTGAGTATGTGTGTGTAAGTGTCTTGTTACCCATTCACCTGGAGGTCAGAGGTCCATGTGAAAAGTATGAAAGATATAAAAATAAGTTTTTTATGACCCCTAGCAGACTGAGCAGAACTAAGAATGCAGGTCAGCCGGTTCAGAGCTCTGGTTCTAGGAACTTGGCTTAACTCAGAGCCTCAGGGCTCTGGTTCCTGAGACCAGCCCCTCCTGGCCGAACTACTTTGAGGGCAGAACTAGGAATGAAGGTCAACTGGTTCACAAGGCTCTCCACCCTGCCGACCCATAGATGAAGATTACATTCCTACAATGAATATGTTCCCCTCCCTAACTGACTGAATACCTTGGGTTGAAATTCCCCCTCACTCCCCCTAGTTTGTGGTTTTTCCCTTTAAATACCCCTTGTTCCTTGTGCTCGGGGTCGAACTCCTCTGGCCTGCTAGGCTACGTGTTCGACCCCAGATCTGGCTTCCCTTGAATAAACCTCATGCTGTTGCATCAAGATCGGTCTCTCGTGAGTTATTGGGTGGTCGCATCATCCCGAGACTTGAGTGAGGGTCTCCCCAGCTCTGGGGGTCTTTCAAATGTTGTGTTTCTTTCCCTCAATTACTCCCTGAAGAGTAGAAGAAAAGATCATTTAATAGAAATATATAGTGTATAAGCTTTTACTTTAAGGGCATGGAAAACTTTCTCTGAAACGAGCCAGGCCTGAGCCAGAAATGTAGGCCAGCTAGTTCCAGAAACCGACGTCTAGGTGGTTCCAGGGAGCGGTCGACCACTAAGTGAATGACAATGACAATGATAAAGCCACATTCTTGAGAATAACATTCTTGAGTATGCAGGATGTTTTCCTGGTGACCCTAACTCCTGATTCCTCATGACCCTGACTCCTAACTAAAGCAGGAGTTGGGTCCCTCTGAAATTTTCCACTGTTTTATGTTTCCTTGGTAACCCCCTCACCCCCCCCCCTTGTTTGTGGCTTTTCCCTTTAAATACCCCACACTTCTTGTGCTCTGGGTCAAGCTCCTCTGCCTCTGCGAGGGTTACAAGCTTGTCCCCAGTATACTGGCTTCCCCCCCCCCCCGCCTCCCGCCCCCGCTCCCCCCAATAAACCTCATGCTGTTTGCATCAAGATGGGTCTCTTGTGAGTCTCTGGGTGGCCGTGTTCTCCCGGGACTTGAGAGAGGGTCTCCCCCTCACGGGGGTCTTTCACTCCCCACCTTATTTTTTGAGACAAGTTCTGTCACTGAGCCTGGACCTCACTGGTTCAGCTTAGACTCCTCACCAGCAAGCCTTTGGGGTCTTCCAGGCCTCCCTTCCCTGCTGGGGGGGGGGGGAGTCTCTGCAGCCTGTATGGGCAGCAGAGAGAAGAGCCATGGGAGACGAGGTGACAAGGCAGGTCAGCACCAGAGGCCTCAGTGGCCAGCGCTGGCAAAACTTGGGCAGTCAGACCGCAGTTGTTTATTTTAGGTATTCTTAAGCCCAGCCCAATCTGGCGGAAACTATCCTTACAATGGTTACCTCAATCCCGAGTGCACAAGAAAGCACACCGGTCAGTCTCCCTCGGTCAGTCTCCCTCTCGGTCTCGGCCTCTCCCTCTCCGCCTCCCTCCCTCCCTCTGCCTCCTGAGTGCTGGGAGTAAAGGCATGGGCCACCACTGCAGGGCCATACCTAGATCTCTTTGTGGAACAAAGTAAGCTAAAGACAGATCAGACATGACTCCAGCGAAACTCTTTGTAAAGTACGTGTGACACCTTCCATACCAGTAGGTTCTCCTGCTTGACCGAGGAAAAACAAGCTTACAGGAATGGGTCTGGAGGAGAGTCCGGTACCAGAAAGTCTTCAACCACACAGATTGTACCGAGGTCACCAGTCGAGAAAGCCCGCGTGCTCGAGGCCTCTGTGGGAAAGCAGCTTTGAAGAACCAAGCCTGTGAGCTTACCATCCCAGGTTACCCTAGTGCATGCCTATGAGGACAGAGACCACCGTGCCCCCTAGACCTCCCCGGCCTCCGTAAAAAAGTGCCCCTCCCCCCTTTAACATGGGTGCTAGGTTTCCAACAGTCCTCATGCTTGCCTGGCAAATGCCTTACGGATTAAACCGAGCCCGCAGCCCCTCGTTTTAGTTTTAAAGGAACACCAACAGGAGCTGAGCGGCCGCTCTCTTGACACTCCTTCCACAGAGACTGACTTTGTCACAAGGTTTCTCGTCCTACATCTTCCTTGGTACATAGAAGGTGGAGAGGTGGGCCGGAGAAGAGAATCTCATCTGCCATTGGCTCAGAGTGAAGATATATTGTGGCAAATATCAACTCTCTGATTCCTGAGAATAATCAGGAAGTAACAGGGCTGGGGACAGAGACGTGAAGTGCAGCCACATTCACACGGAGGTAGCTCAGTGGTCAGTACTTGCTGAGCTCAATCCCAGAACCCATGGAAGGGTGAAAGACATGAAACCCATGGAGGAGAAAGACACCTCAAAGTTTTTCTCTGGGCTGCATATGTACAGTGTGGGATGTGCTTGTACACACACACACACACACACACACCTCACAGACAGACACACACACACACACCTCACAGACAGACACACACACACACCTCACAGACAGACACACACACACCTCACACCTCACAGACAGACACACACACACCACACACCTCACAGACAGACACACACCACACACCTCACAGACATACACACACCATACACCTCAGACACACACACACACACACCTCACACCTCACAGACACCCTCACACACACCTCACACATGCCTCATAGACAGACACACACAGACCACAGATGCACACTGTCACACACCACACACCTCACAGACACACACACACCTCACAGACACACACCACACATACATCACAGACCCACACAGACACATACACCACACACACACACACACACATACACACACCATACCTCACAGACAGACACACACACACCACACACAGACACACACAGAAAGACAAATACACTACACATAGACACCACACACTACAAAGACACACACACACAACCCCTCACAGACAGACACACATACACATACCACAGACACACACACCCACACACGCAAACATATATACCATGCACCTCACAGACTGACAGAAATACATACACACACACCATAGAACACACAAATACATACACACACACACCACAGGCACACACACTCATCATATCTCACAGACACACACACACACACACACACATCATACACAGACAAACACACACACTCACCACAGAAACCACAGACACACACACACACAGAGACACAGAGACACACCACACAGTCAGGCAGACACAGACACACATACATATACACCACACGATGATGATGATGATGATGATGATGATGATGATGATGATGATAAACATTTTTAAAAAGAAGTGACTGAAAGATAGCTAAGGTAAGAGTTATATGCCCCTGATTCTCTGGCCTTTGTGTTCGTATTAGGATATTTGCTGTATATGTTAGTTTGTTGTTGTTTGTTGTTTTGTTTTGTTTTGTTTTATTACTGTGATATAACACTGGGACCACAATCTCCTTGGGAGGGAAGAGATTACTGGACATGTCCTCCTCACACTGTCACTGAGGGAAGTCAAGGCATGAGCAGAAGCAGGAACCTGGGGCAGAAACTGAAGCAGAGGCTTGCTCTCCGTGGCTCACTTAGTTTGCTTTCTTCTACGGTCCAGAGCCACCTGCCCAGCAGCGGCACTGCCCACAATGGACTGGATCCTTTTTACATCAATCATTACTCAGAATCCTCACAGGTTTGCCTGCAGGCGATCCTCAATTGAAGTTCCCACTTCCAGATGACTCTAGCTGTGTATGACGCAAAACTAACCAGCACGTTGTGGTTTTTAGTTGGGTCCACTGATGGTGTCTGACAATCAAATCAAAGATTGGACATGTACAGAAATAATAGCTGGTCTTCATTGGATGCAAGTGAAATACATTATTTAAAGTAACCCTGACCTTCTGGAAGAAGGAAGCTGGATACTAATTTTGAATAATCATCAAGAATACTCACATTTCTTTTATTTTGACATACTTCAAGACTCATAGAAACTCCAGAATAGCAAAGTCTTCTGGTCTTTCACTCAGTTCTCCCTCAATGAAATGATCATACATAACTATAACATTGTCACAGTTAGGAAACTCGCACTTGTGCAGCACTGCCAATTCAAAGACTTCACTTGTGATCTAAAACTATGCTTAGGCCGGGCGGTGGTGGCACATGCCTTTAATCCCAGCATTTGGGAGGCAAAGGCAGGCGGATTTCTGAGTTGGAGGCCAGCCTGGTCCACAGAGTGAGTTCCAGGACAGCCGGGGCTACAGAGAAACCCTGTCTCAAAAAAACAAACAAACAAACAAACAAAACAACAACAAAAACAAAAAACCTATGCTTAAATAAAAAGAGAGACAAGATAGTGTTTGTTGTGTTTATAAAAAGATAAAATGGTATAAGGTATGTTCTACTGGGGTGTGGTAAGGTGTGGGGGAAGGGGATGTCTCAGAGGGCCCATGCCGAGGCATCCCTTCCCCCAAGGGACCAACCACATAATGGTATAGTATAGAATAGAGTTTATTCAGAGAATGGGGAGGGGAGTTAAGAGGGTAGTAGAGGCAGAGAAAGGCAGAGAGAGAGAGAGTAGAGAAATAGAGGCCAGCCATGACAACGTGGAGAGAGGGGGGAAGGGAATGTGGAGAGAGGGGGAGCAAGAGGGAGCAAGAGGGAGCAAGGGGGAGCAAGGGGGAGCAAGAGGGAGCCAGAGGGAACAAGAGGCAAGAGGAGAAGGGAGCAAGTAGCCCCTTTTTATAGTGGGTCAGGCTGACCTGGATGTTGCCAGGAAACTGTGGGGTGGAGTTTAGACAGAATGCTAACAGTGTTTATATGGTATGTATCATATCTGTCATGTGTATATCTGCCCCATTTAAAGGGGTGAAGTTTCTGTGTGCCTTTGCTTTCAGATGCAAATGTATCTGGGAGACCATGTAGGAGCACTGGCATCAAAGAGACAAAAGCGGGGACCAGAGCTTCCACTCTGTGCCCTTTCAACCTTCTCAACTTAATTACATGATTTTATTTCTGTCAGATTCAGAGCCCTCCCTCTCCGACCCCCCCAAAATCTGCGCTGATGACATTTTCCTACTTAGAAGACCTTTGACCATGTAAGCAGAAGGGTTGTCTGGTCCTCAATAAATCCTTTTCTGAGCCCATCGAGTGGGCTACTTAGATAGCTTCTCTGCCCCATTGGCTATAATTTCTGTTTTGACAAGGAAAAGAAAACTGGGGAAGGGATCTACCTAGGCTCTAAAAATGCTTTGCTTTTCATGGTTTTTTCTTTTGTTTTTTTCCACCTAAAATATTTAGCAGGTTTGCAACTGCTCTCAGGCTAGAGTCCAGTTCTTTATTTTTAATTCAATGGTTTTGTTGTTTGTCTTGTTTCTTATAATTTGGTCTAATAGTTTCCTGCCTGGAGTTTTCTGTTCTACTCATGTGCTCTCTTACGCTCCCTCTCCCTCTCCCTCTCCCTCTCCCTCTCCCCCTCTCCCTCATCCCCCCCCCCCTCGCCAATACGTATACTCCAGCATTTCTGTTTCCAAGCCTTCAAAAACATCTTCTAGGAAGCTGGGGGGGTCAAAGGGAGCTGGAGCATCGCTCAGTAGTGAACTTATTTAGCAAGGGGAAAAATCAACTGTCAGATCAGCTCATGGCTATGAAGTTTCCCTCTCAACTCCCAGTCTTCTATGGCTCTTCTTTTAGGTTCCTACAACAATGCATGGTCCGCTGTACACCTGGGGCCTGTTCTCTTTCGTGTTATTAGGAGTATGTATACTCTGTCCCTAAACAAATGACCAAACTCCTTTTCAGAAATGGCTGTGTATGACTGTCTTCTGAAACTCCTTTTTCTTGATGTTGTCATATATTTGGTTGATGTCCCAGTAAAGCCTTGTTTTATTGAGACAGGGTCTTATATAGCCCAGGCTAGCCTTGAACTTGCTGTGTAGTATAGGCCAGGATGAACTTGACTTCTGAGTGCTGGATTACAGGTGTGCATGGTGTGCCCAGCTGCACCTGTGTGCTCGGTTACAGGTGTGCATGGTGTGCCCAGCTGCACCTGTGTGCCCAGCTGCACCTGTGTGCCCAGCTGCAATGATGTTTTTTGTTGGTTGGTTCTTTATTTTCTTTTGAGTCAGTCTCTCTCTATGTAGCTCTGGGTAGCATAGAACATGTTATGTTGACCAGGCTGGCCTTAACTCACAGAGAGCTGTTAAAGGTGTGTGCCACCCCATGTGACTGCAATGAAGAGACTAGTCAGTCTCTTCTTTATTATAATTTGTTATAATGCATATGCTTACTTGATGTGCTTACCAATACTAAGCTGCATCATGGCAGCAAGAAAGCATCACCCAAACGCACCTTAGTGACCCTGGTGGGAATCAAACCCAGGAAAGTGCATGGCTTCTACTATTGTATATTTCAAAACAGAGTAGTTTTGAGAAACAAGATGCATAAAAAATTCCTATTCTCATTTGGCTCATTTACTTCACTGCACTTTAGGATCAGAACACTGCTCTCCTGGGAGCCATGGTGAACTAATTAGCTGCATTGCTATGGGATCAGCCAACTCGAAAGGTCTTTATTTCAAGTCAACTGCAGAATTCGACTAAAATCTTGGCATTTCTGATCCTAGAGTCAGATTTCCTACACCTATGTTCTTTGTTGTGGGTTTTTTTTTCATTGCATTGTACTAATATAAACGTATTCTTTGAGGATGAATGCAGTGGGGCAGGAGAGGAAGACAGAAGTAAGAAGACACAGAAAGGGAAAGGTGGCATCCCATCTGGCTGAAGAATCCCACCAGCTGACCAAAGACTTCCCTGACGGTTAACAGCTTTTGCTGTTACAGGGCAGTACACCTTTTATATAGAACTATTTCAAATGAGAATGTTGAAACAATGACCATGCTTAAGGCTTAAGCATGTATGGCTTTACTCCTTCCCAGATGTAAATTGCAGTTTTCTGGGACTCTCATACACAAAAAGTCTGTAACTTCTGTTACAGTAAAACTGAAGCTTAACTCCCTGTGAAACTCTGTGCCTGGTGATCTCATTCAGTTCCTTGGCAATCCTTGAGATGTAAGTCTAGAAGCCAGAGTGTCTCTACAGATAGTGTAAAGCCACTGAATTGAAGTCCACATTCACAGTTGGGGTTACTTGTACATTGCATATTCCGTTTTGTGCCTCTCTTATGGGCATGTGTGCCCAGAGCACTCTTCCAGGGAAGCTTTAGAGTGGGAGAAAACCAGTCTGGACAATTCCGATTCCCGAAACTAGCAAAAATAAAAAGGCAAACCACCAAGAAGCACCAATGCAACATGTGCTCTGGGGTGAGTCAGTGTGAGGCGGGGTGAGTCGGTGTGAGGCAGGGTGAGGCGGTGTGAGGCGGTGCTACAGAGCTTCGCTAGCATCTGGGAAGGCCAAGCTCAGTGACTTGCACTCAGCTAGGCAGGTTGCAGGCTCAGTTGTGTTTACAGTAAGTGATGGTGGCAGGAACTGTTTTCTTCTTCTACACATGAGGAAGAGACTCCAGAGGTTAAGGGACTTGACCATGACCACAGGGCTAAGTGAGAGAGCCAAGATTCTGATACAAACCTTTTCACCCCCTGGTCCTTGCTGTCTTTACGTTCTATTTTCCCAAAGTTAGACACTTGGAGAATACATTATGTATATGCTTCCCTTTATCTCTAATTAGATGGTAAAACCTTTAAGTGGGAACTATACCTTAGTGACCCAGAGCACAGGTTGCTAAAAAGCTTCCAGAATAACTAATGCATGAAACATCATGGCTAACAAAAGCAGTGTTAACATTAGCTAAGTGCCTTGTTCTTTGTGAAATTTGTCAATTTCACAAAGATTATTCACTTTACAAGGCTAGCTCTTTGATTCAAGTTAATTTTCTCTGATTCCAAACGAGTACAAAGGAAACTATTTTTTTTCCTGAATCACTCTTGCCTTTCTGGGTGTTGTCTGTCATTGACTATGATATTACATGTTCAACATGCTCATGTTTGTAAAAAACTCTCACAAACAATAACTGTTTTGATTCCTCACAGTAATTCTGAATATTAAACTTATTTCCAGAACCTAGATTTAGTGAAAGTTACAGCCAGCCCAGCTGTGTAAGCCTGCTACTTGGGAAACTAAGGAATAGATTGCAAATTGAAGGCCAGCTGAGACGCCCTAATAATATCTTTTGTCAAAACAAAAAACAACTAGGGGGACAGCTGAGCCACGGAGCCCTTTCTTAGCATTCTTGAGGCCATGGCTTCAGTCCCCAGTGCCTTCCCCAGCTTTCTTAGCATTCTTGAGGCCATGGCTTCAGTCCCCAGTGCCTTCCCCAGCTTTCTTAGCATTCTTGAGGCCATGGCTTCAGTCCCCGGTGCCTTTCCCGCAATGTTTTAGCTGCTTTGCTCGGTACTCTGGTGAAGGCAAGTTAAGGACAAAAAGAATTTATTTGGGATCAGTTAGAGTGTATAGTCTATCATGGTCTGAAAGTCATAGTGGCAGGTGCAGGAGACAGCTCCTCCTTAGACAGAGAGCAGATTGATGCTACCATTGTTCACTTTTCTCTTTTTTTTTTTACAGTCTGGGGCCCCAGCCAGGAGACGGCGATGCCCCTTTCAGGTGAGTCTTTTTGGGGTGTGTGTGGGGGGAGGGAGGTGTCTGTTGGTGTTTTGTTTTGTTTTGTTTTGTTTTCCAAGACAGGGTTTCTCTGTGTAGCCCTGGCTGTCCTGAAACTCACTCTGTAGACCAGGCTGGCCTCGAATTCAGAAATCCACCTGCCTCTGCCTCCCAAGTGCTGGGATCAAAGGCCACCACCGCTTGGCCATTCAGGTGAGTCTTAAACCCTCAGTTTCTGGGAACATCCTCACAGACTCACCCAGGGATGTGGGTCCACAGTGTATCTACATCCAGTTAAGTTGACAATAAAGATTAACCATCGCACTAACAAAACAGATTCTTGAAAACCTCTTAGTTAGGTTGTCATTACTGTGAACAGACACCACGCATGACCAAGGCAACTCTTATAAGGACGACATTTAATTGGGGCTGACTTACAGGTTCAGAGGTTCAGTCCATTATCATCAAGGCAGGAGCATGGCAGCATCCAGGCAGGCATTGTGTAGGAGCTGAGAGTTCTGCATCTCATTCCAAAGGCAGCTAGGAGAAGACTGGCTTCCACACAGCTAGGAGGAGGGTCTTAAAGCCCATGCCCACAGTGACACACTTCCTCTACCAAGGTTACAGCCTTTAACAGCGCCACTCCCTGGGTTAAGCTTATTCAAACCACCACAAGGGGTAAGCCTTGGTAACCGCCTGGGCACATCTGGAAAAGGGAGGGGTAAAGGTAGTACTGTCTTCAGAATACCAAGGCAGACTGCTATATCCATTAGTTAGTATAGGTGGAGACCACAGAGAGGGAGACCCCTCTTGGCTCTCGGTTGTTATAACATTATATGTACTCTGTTGAGTCCTGAACCTGGAGACACATCAAAGACACAAGGTCACACTGACACGTCTAAACCTTCCTCTTTTAACAAGAACTATATGTAAGGAGCATAGATAACAAGCTTCAGGCACTACAGTATTGCCCTCATTCCCCAGCCTTGTACTAGGAATCACTGTTGAGGTAAGGCAATGCACGTAATGGCTGTCAAGGAGTGAACTCTTCACTGAGTAAACGGCACAGACTCAGAGCTGGCCTCACTCCTGCCTGCTTTTCTCAGCATAGTCTGCGGGTTCTATTGATTTTACCCTCTCTTGCTTATCCTCCTCTCCAGCTTGATTGATACTGGTTTCCTCACAGTTTCTCAACTTCCTTAGCAATGTAAGATTCTTTTATTGTCTTTCTGTCACATTTTGTGCATAATTTTACTGTCAGACTTTGTATATATATTCACATTTGGCTAGAATAAACTATTGAGTCCCCTCTTAACCACTCGATGATGAAAGAAAAGTACCTCTTCAGAAACTAATCTTGGGCTGAGGCTGTAGTTCAATGGTACAGTCTATGCTTTTCAAGTCCAAGGCCCTGGATTCCATTCCTGCACTAAAACTAATGTCCCCTTACCTTCTGGCTCTCAGAGTGAACAGACACAAAAATCTTCTGCCTCTACATCGACCATATATAAGGCTCCATGAGGACTTCAGAGAAGATTACTTCAGTTCTGTCAGACCTGACAGGCCCTGTGCCGGGTTCGATGCATTATCTATCAATCAGGCATGAACAGAAGGATGAGAACGTGTCTGTTTTGGAGGAGCTCGGTTAACAAAGAGCTACATAAAGAGTAAAGACACTGGGATCAAATAGTAGCACTCACACCTTGGCAGTCACTAACAGCATTTAGCTGGACTTAAGGCCTAGTGCCTGGTCCTGGGAATCTGCCAGTGAAGGGCTGCGAGGTCATGGGTCTCAACAAGAACCTACCTTACTAAACTCACTACTTTACTAAACTCATTCCCATCTGCATTCTGAATACTTCTGTGTATACCCATGGATAAGCACAGCTCTCAGTCCTCACCAAAGAAGCATATTTTTGCAACTGGCGAGATCATTATAGAAAAGCACAACTGGTCAGAATGCAGAATCACTGATCTGGGATGTCCAGTCACAGTGAATATAGTTACAACACAACTTCTACATCTAAGGCTCGGGAAACACTGCAAAAACAAGAAATGGAAATGTTGTAAGAACCAGAAAAAGAAAAAAAAAAAAAGAACCAGAGATTTAGAAGTCTGCTGTGAGGAAATGTTTCATAGAAACGATAGGAAGCTGCCCCTATGAAGCTGCCCCTACGATACCTCAACAGTATGGCTGCCTAAATAAGACATGAGCAATGACAATACAGACAGGCAGACATAGAGGAGAAAATGTCATGAGGCCCCATCCCTAGACAAAGAACTAAGGGATGCAGAGTGGGAGAACTAGCCTTCCCTCAGAAACAAGGCCCCTAATCAATTATACTAAGTGGTCAAGGCCCCTAATCAGTTATACTAACTGGTCATCCTGGAAACTGTGTACTTGCAAGTAACATTGGAAAGACTCAGCAGGTTGTATTAGTGTGTGTGTGTGCATGTGTAACAATAACAATGGAGGAGGTCAAGAATTTTTAGAGGGAACAGAAAACTACTAGAGGAGTTGGAAGAAGAGGAATGGATGAAGAAAATCATGTAATTATATTTCAATTTTTTTAAAGTTTAAAGAAAGAAAATACTGGGCCGCAGAGCTGACTCTGATTGAGTGTGAACTGCGCTTGTAGACAACCTGGGTTTGTTTCCTTTCACCCTCTTCAGGCAGCTGACATTCACCTGTGACTCTGGCACCAGGGGAATCTACACCTCTAGTCTTAATAAGCACCAGGACAAGAGTTCATATCCATACACAACATACATACGTATAAGAACACACACAGTATACAGACACCCACACCCACAGGCAAAACACGTTTACACATAAAAAAGAAAGAACTCTCTTAGAGCTTGAGAAATCTAGACCTGTCATCAAACACTCAAAGGACAACCACCAACCTTCTATCGTAAGGGCCAGATGTGAGCCAGAATATTCTGGCTTGTTGAGTCTTAGAACTTGCAGAAGAAGAGGAAGCCCCCACTCACACGCAGCCAATAGCAGTCACTTATTAACTCTGGTTTGTTGCAATGGATTCTGTCCTGCGAAAGGACAAAAAAAAAAAAAAAATGGTGGTGTAGCCTTTAATCCCATCACCAGGGAGGCAGAGATAGGCAGATCTCTGAGTTCTAGGCCAGCCAAGATTACAAAGTAAGACCCTGTCTCAAAGATAAACAGACAAACCCAGATTTCACGCAAAACGTCCGACATTTGAAAATGTTGGCAAATGAAAATGAGAGTATAGGTGCAAAGTAGAAGAAAACCTGAAGAGTGTCCAATTGACGTCTGGTTTTGGCAATCGTAGCTCTGGCTTGAAGAAACTGATTCCGGGATAGTAAAGAACTTAGCCAAGATAGCAGAATAGCGGGTAGAATCATACTAGAACTCTGTCCTCTGGAATTTTATTAACAATCCAAAGAATGTTTCTCAAAGAAAGATCACTGGGATGTGTACTTTAAAAATCTGGAAAGACGCTGGGAAAAAATAAAGGTAGTTGTAGACAAAAGGAAGGCCTCAAGTAAGTGCGTACTGCAATCTTTAGCCACCAGGGAAGCCGAGGAAAAACTCAGCGCATCTTGAATCCCAGCACTTGAGATGCAGATGCAGTAGCAGCTCCAGGGGTTCGAGGGCAGCAAGGGAGCCCCATTCTTGAAAGACAATCCCCGCCCCGCCCCCTCAAGGAAAAGCCGGATTCGTACGAATAATAACAACTACTAACAGTGATAGAGAGAGCCGTGAACTCGCATCGCTACCCCCATGCTTCCCCCATGCTCCTGCAGGCAAGGCGGAGCTAGGTTGGTGGAAGGTGACGGATTACGGCCTCAGTCGGCGATGCCTCACGACTCCTGCCGTAAAGGCCGCACGTGGCGCATGCGCAGCTCCTCTCCCTTCCGGGCTCCGGACGCGGTTGTAGTTGTGCGGGCTCCTCGTTCCGCTGGTCCGTCGTCGCCATGGTGAAACTGAGCAAGGAAGCCAAACAGAGGCTGCAGCAGCTCTTCAAGGGCGGCCAGTTTGCCATCCGCTGGGGCTTTATTCCTCTCGTGATTTACCTGGGTCAGTGATTGAAGAACTTGGGAGGAGCCGAAGGGCAGGGGTTGGTGGGTCTGAGTCTCTTTTTTGGTCTTCCGGGGCGGGGAAAATAAACCGGGCCTCGGTGTTCTCCACGTTTTCTGAGCCTGTCTGGCCGGGCTATCTTCGAGTTCCTTTTAGCTATTTGGGTAGTGTTTAACCAGTCACACAACCCCTTATATTCCGTACTTAAATCTGTAAGGAACTAATCTGTAAGGAACTTTCAAGATTGATTTTGGGTTTATATGACCCCTAAAGGAAGATTAATTCTCTGTTTGGCTTTCAGAGCATTTCCCCTCCTGTAAATGAAAGAAACTAGTGAGGTTAAAACGTCACTGCCTTAAAGCGTGATTATGACAGCAGTTGGATGCTTAAGCTTTTCTTGTATAATGAGGGATTTCGGATTTTTTTTTCCTCCCATTTTGCAGGGAAACAAACCGAACCATATCCTTGCCTAAGTGTCCAGGCAAATCTTTTCACCCAGGGCTACACTCTGGACCTTATCCTGTGCCTGGTTGAGTAGTTTTGCGGTTTTTTAATCCTAATGCCTTATTCAATCCGTAAGGTAAAAGGGAAACTGCAGAGTATTTTAGCTCCAGGTCTCAGAGCTCGAATATGGACTCTGACATTCCACATTAAAGCAGGGGCCTCACAAGGTGCCGCTTCTGGTTTGTCTTAGATGACTTGCGCTGTTATATAAGATAAAATACATTCATTTGTAGTCTTGACAGAGCCTTTAACCAGGCTGGACATTTCTCCAGGCAGCTGTTGTACCTGTGAACTGTGATAACCTGGATATTTTGATAGGATTTAAGTATTTTTCTTGGTATTTCTAAGTACTACTGTTGAGACAGTGCCTCATGTAGCTAGCCTTGAACTCCTGATTCTCTTTTCTCTACTTTTCAAGTGCTTGAATTACAGGCCTGCACCATCACATACAGCTCTTTTCTCCTCTATTTTGAAAGAAAAAAAAAAATCTCAGATAGTGATATTGTATATAATTGTGACAGCTTACCTTTTTTGTTACTTATTTTGAGACGGGGTCTCTCTATGTAGCTCTGGCTGTCCTGGAATCACTAGGTAGACCAGGCTGGCCTTTGCAGTCATCCTTCTGCCTCTGCCGCCTGAGTGCTGCTGGGATTAAAGGCATGTGCCACCACCAACTGCTGGCTTTACTTTTGTAGGCTCCCCCCTTTAAGCCAGGTGAGCTGGCTGAACTTGCAATTCTGCCTTATCTCTGGTGTAGGTGGAATTACAGGTGCACTAGGCTCTTCTCCACTGCCAGAGAGGCCTAGGCTGGCGTGGCTGTAATGTCAAGCTCCCCCTGCCATCAGCGTGTGGGTAAGGGGTTAGAGCTGTGCACAGCTAGGTCCAGATTGAGGTTCTGGTTAGCTAGAAGCTTTACCTACTTGTCAGAACCTTGGGTCTGAGGCCTGGATGCCGTACACGGGCTCCTTTCCCAAGGCATTGCAGTATTTTTCCCTAGCATCCACTCAGGGGTATTTAAGATCAATGCTGATGGGGCTGCCCTCCCAGCACTTCTTTGTGTGTGTGCCTGATCTTGTCAGAAACCAGCAGTTGTTGCCTGAAGGTAGGATAAAATTCAGATCCCTCACCGTGGTGTGGTGTGTGGCTTTTTTAAAATCAAACTTGGGATTCCCAAGTGCTGGCTACCATGCTCAGCCCTCACAGTTCTTAATGTTAATCATTATCCAGGAAATACATATATATATCATCAACTGAGTTTAAGTTGTATTTAAATAGTAAAGGGTTTTTTTATATATATACTTAAAATTGGAGTATATTGCTCTAAATAGGTAGATAAATAAGTGATTTCCCTCTTTTTCTGTCTTGGTCTTTGCTTTATCAAGAGAGTAGTTTGTGGGAGATAGAGTGAGACGCCCTCAACCATACTTCCATACTTTTCTCTTTCTGTAAGCTTTTGAAAGTTTTCCAGTGTGGTTCGGGACTTGTAATAGTCTTGGGGGTGACTGAATAAAAGAAAGACCCTGCTAAGATGGTCTGCTAACAGCACAGTGAAAACTGTCCTTTCTGCTGAACAGTCATGGATGCCGCTTCACTTTCTGGTGAAAACTAGAAACCTTCACCAGTACAAGTCAGCTGAGACATGTGTCCCAGATTGAATTGGAGAGGTTTTGTCTGCTGGACTTGTAATTGTTTTATTTGAAAGTTTTGGTTTTTTTCCTTCAGGATTTACTAGAGGTGCAGATCCTGGAATGCCTGAACCGTCAGTTTTAAGGTAATGCTCTGGAATATCAACATTTGAAAGCAGATGTTCATATATTAGCTGGTATTGGGAAGTCTAGGAAGTAGATGGCCCATAACTTCACCAGGCATTATAGTCTTGGGTTGTCAGTAGAGATATTGTGGTCTAGTCTATGGTCTAGTCTAGCTTGTACGAGTTACTGTGTAGCTGCTTTGCTTTCTTCCTCCCACCTTAAAAATCTTTATTTACTATGTTATAATGATACACATTTTTAAAAGAAAAGAACCAATTTATCTCCTTATCCCATGAAAGGGTAAACTTGTGTATCAAATTCTAATAGCGATACATAGAATTTTGGTCTTTTCACCTAAAATTAGAATTGATATGTATCCCACTCAGGGACATGCCTCCACGATCTAACTTCCCATAAGACTTTGTCTCTTAAAGGTTCTAGCTGCTTCCAGTATTTTATAGGCTGGTCCATAGATCTTCAATATTTGAACTTCTGACCACATTCAGCTTTTAACACAGCAACTTGTGAAAACTGTATATATACCCACGTGCATAAATGCTGTAAATATTATGGTAAAAGCAGAGTCTCAACAAGTGAGTGTGGTCCTGAAGAACTGGCACTCCAGTCTCTGTTGTGGCCATGGACACTGCAGTGATGCTGTGACATTTCGGCTGTGTTTCAGACATAGGCAGAAAATACAGTTGGGTATTCCTTGCCAGAGTGCTTATACTAGAAGTACTTCAAATTTTAATTTCAGAGTGCTGGGGGAATGACACCAAGGCCTTGTGTATGTCAGGCAAGCATTCTGCTAAGAGCCCCACCCCCAGCAAACCCTTCTCTGTTCAATTAGACATGGCAGGTTTGCAGTAGTAGTACTCATAGTCATATACAGTGTGCTGGTTCCCCATAAGAACAGAAGGCACACTGTAAGAGGAACTTTAGTTGGTGGGATACAGTGCACTCAGAGGTTGGAGAGTTCTCCGATGGCTAGCTGCAAAGTGAGTAGAAAGCCAGTAACTGCTTGATCGAGGGGCTGGGACCCTGAGAATGGCTTTCAACTCTTGATCCTCCTGCCTCTGCCTTCTGAGTGCTGACCTATAGGCTTAATTCATCACACCCAGCTAAGACATTTCTGTTATCTATGTTAGACCAAGGAAGATTGTCTTTTTCTTTATTCTAGGTGTTCACTCCATTGAGAAAGAGATCTTAATATCTGAAGAATTTGCTTTCTTTTTTTTTCTTTTTTAAAGATTTATTTATTTATTTATTTATTTATTATATGTAAATACACTGTAGCTGTCTTCAGACGCACCAGAAGAGGGCATCAGATCTCATTACAGATGGTTGTGAGCCACCATGTGGTTGCTGGGATTTGAACTCATGACCTTTGGAAGAGCAGTCAGTGCTCTTACCCACTAAGCCGTCTCTCCAGCCCAAGAGTTTGCTTTCATATCTACGCTGTGTGTAAAAATACCTAGACTCAATGAAGACCATTAATATTTGATACGTAGTGAAGAATGTATGGTGTGTTTCTTTTTTGTTGTTGTTGTTGTTGTTGTTTTTTGTTTTGTTTTGTTTTTGGGGGGGGAGTTGTCTTTTGGGTTTTTTTTTTTTTTTTTTTTTTTTTTTTTTTTTTTTTAGACAGGGTTTTTCTGTGTAGCCCTGGCTGTCCTGGAACTCATTCTGTAGACCAGGCTGGCCTCGAACTCAGAAATCCGCCTGCCTCTGCCTCCCAAGCGCTGGGATTAAAGGTGTATGCCACCACGCCCGGCCGTATGTTGTGTTTCCTAAGCATAAAAAAGGCCTAGAGCCTTTAAGGATAAACTACAGAGCCTCATTGTCATGAAGTCACATTTTTAATCAGTAAGATTTAGACATGAAACATGTCTTTCTCCCCGCCTCCCTTTAACAAATGCTATGGGAATCTGTCCCCCTTCATGAGTTAAAGATTCTGGGTGGGAGTTAGCAGTGCAAATAGTGGCTGATTGCTCCAAGGGATGTGGGTGGGCCAAGGTGGCCCGTAGGTCAGAGTCTCTTTTCCTCGGTTGTGTATCCACTTCCCTGACAGATTTGTGGTAGTTTGAAGCGGGAATGGTAACTGGAGTGTGGCCTTTTCACAGTCTCACTCAAAATACTCAGTAAAAGGGTGTTTGTTGTGTCATTGATACTTTATGTAGTAGTAATACAGTTTTACTTCAGCTTGCTGGTCCTTTAAGTTAATGAAAATCATTGTTTATCTTTTGGTTAACTTCATTTTATATATTACTGAAAATTTCCTTTTTTCAAAGTAACCACATTCAAAAGTAATAAAACTATATTTCTGTATGTTTGACTTTGTTTTGTTATTTTTTAAAATTTATCTGCTTATGGATTCTTGTCCTCTAGTAACTGAGTTTAATGGAGAAACAAACGTGAATGTGTAAGACCTGGTTCGTCAGCTGTTTGTAGAAAGTTTTTGTTTCCATGTTAATTTATTTTTCCCCTTCATAAATGTTTTAGCCTCCTTTGGGGATAAAGGACTGTGTTCATCTGGATTCGGACGCAATCCAAATAGAAGGTGTGTACTCCGGCTGGAGAAGAAAGGACATGTCAGTTCAACACATCCGTGGCAGAGTGGAGCCTCTACTGACTTGTGATAGACTATCAAAATAAATATTTTTAACAATGTCATATTTTGTCTTTCATACTTTTTGAAACCTTTGTGTGTGTCTCTCGGTGTGTGTGTTTATATATATTGAACCAGTGTGGAAGTCAGAGGACAATCTACTGTTTTTTACAAAAAAAAAAAAAAAAAAAAAAAACAAGGTTAAGGGAAAGAATAAGTAGGTGAGACAAGACCTGCTAACTTCCAGGAAGGATCAGGAAGCTCTCACTAACAAGATAATGTCTGCCCCTGCCCCTGCCGAGTGCCGAGACTAAATATGTGTGCCACTGCTGCCTGGCTCTTCATCTTTAAAGAACTCTTACCAACCTGATTGTACACACATAAAAAGGTGTAGCTTTTGTCGTAAACTGTAAGCCCCATTAACACAGTACTGTTCCCTGCTGTCTATTTGGAGCCCAGCACATGCACATCATAGGTGTTCAGGAAAAGGAAGAAGAGAGTTACCAGATTGTGTTTATTAAAGATACAATGCTTGGGCCTGGAAGCTTGCATAGCTTGAATCATTGTAAAGGGTCAGTATTTTTTTCTGCCCAAGTCATAATGGATGATTGCAGTCCCCTCCAAGACTTGACAGAAGATGTTAAGGTCACACAGATAAGATGTTTACCGAGACTTGTCACTTTATGCCTTCAGTCTTCACAGTAGTGGGCTAAGTAGGAAATGATCTGCCTTTGAAGATGAAACAAACTGGGTTAATTTTCTCCCAAATTAGAGGGAAAAAACAATTTCAGGTTTGAATCCATGTGGCTAACTCTAAGAGATTGTGATCTTATTACAGTCACATACTACCTTTCAAAATGATTTATGCAAATGATTAACTTTTATAGCAGATAAAAATAATGCTAACTTTAAGTATAATAGAGGGCCCACACCTTTTGAATACTACTTAGGACTTTATATTCAAGTAACACATAGACCAGTCAAACTCACATAAAGCTAACTTCTTTGAAACTTATGCCTGCTATTTGGAAACATTTTTTCCTGTCTTTAAGTAGCTTTCATTTTTAAACTTTCTCATTATTAATTATATATAATTAATTATACTCAATAATGGGTTTCATTGTGAGAGTTTCATGCAGATATACAAATATTTTTGCTCATATTTATTCTAATCTCTTCCCATTCCTACTTGGTCCTATCTCTCTTCCCAACTAGAACTCTTTCTATTTTCATCTTTTTCTTCTGAATTATCAAGCCTAACTAGGGCACTTAGCCAGAGCATGGGTGATGGATTTTTTTTTTAAAGACACATGGGCAATTTTACCAGTGGCTATATCACTGAAGAAAATGTCTCCCCCCTCCCCTAGGAACCATTAGTTGCCTATAGATCTTTAGAGAAGGGTGAGGTCTCATGAGCTGTCCCCTGCCCAGCTATTAACTGCTTATAAATTCTCGGGAGGGGCAGAGTTTTTCCTTTCTATACAAAAATATCGATGACCTAGTGTTATGTAGGAAATAAAAGTTGAGAGGTCCTGACTCAGCAGCTGTGCCATGGCCAGAAGGCAGGGTTCCACATGACTCCACTCCTTTCCTTCTTTCCCCTTCAATGATTTTTTTTCTCCCTAGGCCTTCAAATGGATGATCTAGATTACCCATTTAATACTTGCCTGCTAGGGGAGATACTATGGTCATGAAGCTGATTTTTTCCAGGGAAGGCTTATCCATTGCACTCCAGATGTGCTTAGCCTCTGGTTTCCTCAAATGTGGGAAACTTAAGTGCATAATTAAAAATTTAATAATAATAATATGACCCATCTAAACTGGCTCACATTTATTCCCAGCCGTTTGATTCTGTAGTAACTGCTGCATGCTGCACATACAAAAACAAACAAAACTTAACAGCTGACAGCATCACTAGTCTATTTGGCAGGCATATCGTGTCCATTTCATATACCCCTTCCAGGCCAAGGACATTGACCAGTTTTATATTACTATTCCTTCTATGGGACAGGCCTCAAATCCAACAAAGAATAGTTGGTTATTTCATAACAGTATGCCAATATAATGCAAGTTGGCGTATCTTGACTGGCATGCTAGCACTATAGCACATGGGGTCCACAACTCAATAGGCCAGCCGATGACAATTCTCCATCTAGAACTATAAGAGCCTGCATGGGGGAAGCTTCCAACCCTATATTCTGTAACCAAACCATGTGCTGTCTACAGCAATAGTCTTACCATCAAATTCTGCTAAGCTATTCTCACCTAGATCTTTGGGATTCACCCTGTGATCCTGTAGGATAGGGCTAAGGATTGAGAAGGATTTCTGTGTAATTTATGGAGTTCATTCACTGGAGTTTTCTTCTATGCAGTTGTACTGGCTAGGTTTTGTGAACTTGACACAAAATAGTTATCTGGGAAGAGGAAATTCAAATGAGAAAATGACTCTATCCAGATTGCGTGTAGACAAATATGTAGACCATTTTCTTTTTTTTTTAAGATTTATTTTATTTATTTTATGTGTATGAGTACACTGTAGCTGTACAGATGGCAGTGAACTATCATGTGTGTGGCTATTGGGATTGAACTCAGGACCCCTGCTGGCCCCGCTCGCTCCAGCATAATTCACTGTAGCTGTCTTCAGACGCACCAAAAGGGCGTCAGATCTCATTATGGGTGGTCGTGAGCCACCACGTGGTTGCTGGGATCCGAACTCAGGACCTTTGGAAGAGCAGTCAGGGCTCTTACCTGCTGAGCCATCTCACCAGCCCGACCATCTTCTTATTAATGATTGATGTGGGCAGGCTTAGCCCATGGCAGGTAATGCTAATGTTGGGCAGGCGGCCCAGAGTTATATAAGAAAGCAGACTGACTGCCCCCAACCAAATGGCCTCTTCCCACATCCAAGTGCTAAAGGACCACGACAGCCAACCTAGACTAATGTACTCAGCAAAACCATTTGCCTTAGTCAGGAAAAAGAAAACTTTCTAGTCTATAAATAGTCTGTGAAATTTTTATGTCCAACAAATGAAACCTAAAGAAACACAGGAAGAAGTACATTGGACTGAAGAAAAGAATAAGCATAGCCAAGAGATTGTAGAAAGACAGAAACAGTTATAATTACTAAAACACAAAGGACCACTGAGACACAAACATCAACACCAAAGATCAGCAACACAATGATTGCAATGGACGCTTTTCAATTACAGTCATAAACCAGATGAGGGAGCAAACACACAGCTCTCTTCTGACAAAGTAGCCTTCAAACTTAAATTAATTGGAAGAGATAAAGGGCATTTAATTCTAATCAAAGGACAGGGCAACCAAGAAGACATTACTATCCTGAACATATATGCGCCAAACTCCTGTACACTGTTTCATGAAATTAAATAAAAAAGTACTACTGGAGCTAAAGACACAAATTAACATCAACCCAGTAATAGTAGATGGTTTCAATACTCTGCCAATAGTCTGGTTGTCTGGTGGAGAAATGCAGATGAACATCAGAATTAAAAGATGCTATTTATCAGCCATCTCCTGAGAGGCTCTGACAATACCTGACTAATACAGAAGTAGAGGTTCACAGCCATTCATTGAACTGAGTACAGGGTCCCCAATGAAGGAGTTAGAGAAAGGTTCTATGGAGCTGAAGGGTTTGCAGCCCCTTAGGACGAACAACAATCTGAACTAACTAGTACCCTCAGAGCTCCCAGGGACTAAACCACCATCCAAAGAGCACACATGGTGGGACTCATGGCTCCTGCAGAATATGTATAGCAGAAGGTGGCCTAGTCGGTCATCAATGGGAGGAGAGGCCCTTGGCCCTGTGAAGGTTCTATGCCCCAGTGTAGAGGAATGCCAGGGCCACTAAGCAGGAGAGAGTCGGGTGATAAGCAGGGAGAGAGAGGAGGGTACAGGGGTTTGTTGTTGTTGTTTTTGGTTTTTTGGTTTTTTGGGGTTTTTTGGAGGGGAAACTGGGAAAGGAGATATCGTATGACATCTAAATAAAGAAAATATCTAATAAAAATTTTAAAAAGATGCTATATATCATATGGATTTATCTACATGATATCTACAGAATATTCTACTTAAACGCACACATATATACACACACACTGTACTTATACATAGTATACAGAAGCTTCTGAAATAAACACATGTTGACATATAAAACAAATCTTTACAGATTCAGAAAGACTAAGACAAATTCGTATATCCTATCTGACCATAATGTATAAACACTAAAATTGAGAGCAAATAAATAGTTAGTAAATATACAAACTAGTGGAAATTTGAAAGCTCATTATCAAATGGTGAATGGGTTAAAGAAGAAATCAAGGAAGAAAAACTTTTTCCTGGAACTAAATGAAAATTAAGATAACACACACACACACACACACACACACACACACACACACACACACACCTTCCTCTGATGTCTATGAGGGAAATGTATAGGCTGAAGTTTGTCCATTAGAAAAACAGTACACAAATACATAACTTAATGGCGCTATTTAAAAATTTAGAGAACAAGAACAAACACAATCCAAATCCAGTTAATGGCAAGAAATAATAAAAATCAAAGCAGAAATTAGTGAAATGGAATCTAAGAAAACATCACAAAGAATCAGTGAAGCTAAGATCTGGTTCCTTGAGAAGACAAGATTGGCAGGCCCTTAAACTCAACAAAAGAAAGAGAACCCAAGTTAAAAGAGTAAGAAACAAACAGGGGTCCACAGAGAGACCTCTCATAAGAAAGCAAGGGAAGGAGGGGGAAGGGAGAGAGGGGGTTAGAGGCTTGGGGAGGGGACTGAAGCAGAAGAAGTTCAAATACAGTCTAGTCTCCATAGCAAGTTTAGGTAAGCCAAAGCTGCACAGGTCTCTGTGGAACTCTGGGTGTCCTGGAACTTGTTACATAGACCAGGCTGGCCTGGAGCTCACAGATTCACTTGCCTCTCTACCTCTTAACTGCTGGGCTCTTCATGAGCCACATTTCAGGTTGTATATTTAGAACAGAGAGATTTCAAGATAGTCTTTGGATTCTCCAGGTTCCGTTTAGTTTTATTAAAATAAAGTTATACACTGGCTCAATGATTTGTGACTTTTAGTATATAAAATTGGTTCCTGTCTGAATGTGTGGAAGTGATTTGTTCACATTTCCTTAAGAGTTTCCTTGATTCTCACAGTGTATTTTCTGCATGAAAAGTAAAAATTATGTAAGAACATAAAGTTGACAATTTAGAAATCAGTACTAATTTTACATCTAAAATATGGCCACTGCTGATTTTTTCATTTGTTTGTAAAACTATATTCTGTATTTTCAATATTCAGCCTGTTTTCCTTGTTAGTATGTCACAAGCAATTACAGTGTTAACAGATGTTTGAAATATTTGTAGTGGTTATATAATAATCTAATGAATGTACGTGCCACAGTGTGTTACTGTGTATTTGCATATTTCTTTTGAATGCCTGTTACAGATGACTTATTAAAGATTCCTAGAAGCCAGGCGGTGGTGGCTCATGCCTTTAATCCCAGCACTTGGGAGGCAGAGGCAGGCGGATTTCTGAGTTCAAGACCAGCCTGGTCTACAGAGTGAGTTCCAGGACTGCTGGGCTATACAGAGAAACCTTGTCTTGAAAAACCAAAAAAAAAATTTTATATTGAGAAATATGTATGTATTTTCAGTATTGCTGGAGACAAGCATAAGACTGTTCAATTGGCTGTTGTTTTATATCAAACAACATTTATAACACTCAATTTTATTGTTACAATATTTTATACATTTTAAAGAATATGAGAAAAGAAAAAAATGAAAGGTATTGCCGGTATTGAAAGGGTGGGAGTCTCTGGGAGGAGTTGGGTACAAAAGGGAAAGAAGAATGTGATGTAATTCTATTTACTCAAAATATGCTTTCAGGTGTGCTGTCAAGCAGCTACTGTAAGCTCTCTCCAGTTTCTTTTTGGAGGCACTTAGAGCTATGAGTTTTCCTCTTACCACTGCTTTCATTGTGTCCCATAAGTTTTGGTATGATGTGTTCTCATTTTCATTAAATTCTAAAAAGTCTTTAATGTGTGCTTTGAGCTTTAGTAAAGTTTCTTTTATGAATGAGGGGACCCTTTCATTTGGAACATAGATGTTCAGAATTGAGAGTTCATCTTGGTATATTATTTCCTTAAACCAGTATGAAGTGTCCTTTCTTATCTTTTTTTGATAACTTTGGTTGAAAGTTGATTTTATTAGAATGGCTATTCCAGCTTGTTTTTTGTGACCATTTGCTCGAAAATTGTTTTCCAACTTTTTACTCTGAGATTGTGTCTGTCTTTGTTACTGAGGTGTGTGTCTCCAGTACACAGCAAAATGCTGGGTCCTGTTTACGTATCCAGACTGTTAGTCTATGTCTTTTTTATTGGGGAATTGAGTCCATTGATGTTATGAGATATTAAGGAAAACTGATTGTTACTTCTGTTATTTTTGTTGAGTACTTTGCATCAATATCAGGGCACAGTCACAATTAAAAGCAAAACCAACTGGGATCTAACTCACGATCTTTTGAGCTCCTCCAAGGGCTTGAGTCACCTCTTCAGCTCTGCCCTTTGTAGCACACATTTTGTCGTCTCGGCTCTAGATGTCTGTACTTCACTGCTGCTGCTGTCCTTGGTGGTCATTTATGGTACTGGCATCACTAAAACACTGTCTTCTGTTGTAACTAGGCTTCATCAATAGCCCTTCATAGGCTCTCTTTATGGTGCCAGGCCTCAACTCCTTTGCATGACTCCTTCAGTCTTAGGCCATCAATTGCAAACTGAGGCTGCACCTTCACCAATGGCGTCACATAGCCTCTCACTGTGCTGAGCCTCAGCTGCTCTCCATGACCCCTTCATGCTTTTAAAACCAGTACCACCTGGGTGACTCTTACACATTACCAAGTCCTGCTGCAGCACAAGGTACAACCTTGGCTATCTCTGGAACACACCCTCTTTGTGCTCTCAGAAAACACTTCCCAGAAGATGTTACCTCAATGATGCTGGTCTCTTCTTAATCACCACTAATTTTTTAGCTCCAGCTAACCAGCATCAATAGTCCCAGTAATGCAAAGTTCTCTCTTTAGTAGTTCTGGTATCTTGTTAATCATAGTTGATACTTCAGCCCCAGCTAACCAGAACCACAGAATCTTCACAATCAAAACAACATGGCCCTGATAAGAGTCTTTAATCTTCTCTCTGAAATTTTACAAGGCAGGCCTCCATCTTCTGCACTGTTTTCAACATGATTTTTTAACCCCCCACAGAACATCCCACAGAGTTCTTAACAGTGGCTCTTCTAGCTCAAAGTTTTAAAGTATTTCCACAGTCCTCCCCAAAACATGGTCAGGTTGTCACAGGAATACCCAACTCCTGGTACCAATTTGTCTTAGTCAGGGTTTCTATTCTTGCACAAACATCATGACCATGAAGCAAGTTGGGGAGGAAAGGGTTTATTGAGCTTACTTCCACATGGCTATTGATCACCAGAGGAAGTCAGGACTGGAACTCAAGCAGGTCAGGAAGCAGGAGCTGATGCAGAGGCCATGGAGTGATGTTCTTTACTGGCTTGCTTCTCCTGGCTTGCTCAGCCTGCTCTTTTATAGAACTCAAGACTTCCAGCCCAGAGATGGCACCACTCACAAGGGGCCCTACCCCCTTGATCACTAATTGAGAAAATGCCCCACAGCTGGATCTCATAGAGGCACTTTCCCAACTGAAGTTCTCTTCTCTGTGATAACTCCAGCCTGTGTCAAGTTGACACACAAAACTAGCCAGTACAACTGTACATTAGAGGTACATGGTACCATACCACTGTACATTAGAGGTACATGGTCCCACACCACTGTACATTAGAGGTGCATGGTCCTACACCACTGTACATTAGAGGTAAATGGTCCCACACCACTGTACATTAGAGGTACATGATCCCATGCCATTGTATAGTATAGGTACATGATCTGCTTTTTCATTTTGATTTTACAGATACAGTTAAAAGATTGCCTGAGTCTCAGAAGAGATTTTGACCTTTAGACTTTACACAGTGCTGATACTGTGATAGACTTTGGAGACTTTTGAAGTTGGACTAAATGCATTATGAATGACTAGGAGCCTATGAGGGCCAGGGACTGGAATGTGGTGATTTGGATGAAAAAGTCCACTAAAAGGTGGCACTATTAGGAGGTGTTGCTTTGTTGAAGAAAGCGTGTCACTGGGGGTGGACTTTGAGGTCTCAGATGCTCAGTTCAGGTCTAATATTTCATTCTTTTCCTGCTGCCTGCCCATTTAGATGCAGGACTCCCAGCTACCTCTCCAGCACCATGTCTGCCTGCCAGGACAATGATAAACTAAACCTCTGAACTCTAAGTCCAAATTAAGTGTTTTTCTTTATAAGAGCTGAGGTGCTCACGGTGTCTCTTCACAGCAATAAAAAATCCTAATTAAGACAGTCTATAAATACATACCTAATTAAGTTGCATATACAAAGTAACTTAAAAATCAATACAAGAGTCATTTAGTTGAAAAAGTGACATTTCCAAATATCATTAATTACTTGCTCACTTAATAATTCTGATTTATGGGCTGGTGAGATGGTTGGGCGGGTAAGAGCACTGACTGCTCTTCCAAAGGTCCTGGGTTCGAATCCCAGAAACCACATGGTGGCTCATAACCACCCGTAATGAGATCTAACGCCCTCTTCTGGTGTGTCTGAAGGCAGCTACAGTGTATAACGCTGGAGGGAGCAGGCTGGAGGGAGCAGGGCTGGAGCGAGCTTGGCCGGCAGAGGTCCTGAGTTCAATTCCCAGCAGCCACACACATGATGGCTCATGGCCATCTGTACAGCTACCGTGTACTCATACACATAAAATAAATAAAATAAAGTAAATCTTTAAAAAAATAATTCTGATTTACTTTTTGTAGGAACCAGGGCCACTGGGAATATAAAAATGAAACATTAAGGACAGTGTCTTACAGGTTTCAACTGAAGAACATATATGTACAGGTGAAGAATCAGTTCAAAATATTTTTTGTAAAGTAACTGTCTTAGTCTGAGTTTCCATTGCTGTGGAGAGACACCATAACCAAGGTAACTCTTACAAAAAGAAAACATTTCATTGGGGATGGCTTACAGTTTCAGAGGTTCAGTCCATTGTCATCATGAAAAGAACTATGACGGCATCCTGACAGGCATGGTCCTGGAGAAGCTGAGTTCTGCATCGTGATCCAATTGCAGCCAGGAGAGACAGTCTGTCTCACACTGAGCAGAGCTTGAGCATTATATAAAACCTCAAAACCCTGCCTCCACAGTGACACATGTCCTCTAACAAGGCCACACCTCCTAATAGTGCCACTTCCCATGGGCCAAGCATACTCAACCCACAACAGTACCCTTAAACTGTATATCATAAGTGATGGGTTTTGATGACAATGATTGAATTAAAAGCATTCTAAAAGGGTCCCCATCTTACCAAGAGTTCATGGCTTGACTATTTGATATGTTTACTTACCTATGAGCCCCACAATGTGAGGAGGAGAAGGACTCATTGACTGTGGGATGTGTCCTCTCACTGCATCAGCTGCTGTGACAAATGTTCTGCTCTCTTCATCTTGCCAAAGTCATTTAAACTGTTCAGGGAACTTGAAGCCTTCTCACCATGAGGACAAGATATTAAGCTCTTACCCCAAAATGAAATTACATCTGCTCCAAATATTTCGTATAGTTTTCAATGGTTAATTGTACAAGAGATACCTATGACAGCATGAGGAAAACACAGGGGCTCTCTTTCCTGTGACAACATGGAGAAAACATAGAGGCTTTCTTTCCTATGATGTCATGGGGAGAACACAGAGGCTCTCTTTACTATGACATCATGGAGAAAACACAGGGGCTTTCTTTGGCATCATCATAAATCTCACTTGACTTATGAGTCTTAATGGTTAAAGCATTCTAATTTAAAATTCTGAGAAAAATGTCTAGTAGAGACAATTGGACAAAACTACCTGCTATTTTATGATACTGTGAATTCCAATTCTTTGATTCCTCAAAATAAAGGGAACAGATTGGATGGGAGAGTGCACACTCATCCTATAATGTGCTTCTTCTCACAAGCCCCAAATCAACAAATTCATTCAATGGTGAAATAGAAAATCTAAGACTGTGTCTTCAAATAATTCCTTGATCATTGTGCTAAATAATTCCTTACAATTTTGGAAAGGTGCCTACAACAGAAGGTTCTCAATTACTTCTCTAATGAATCATAACTGAACTCAGGTCTCAACAATGAGTTATAGATACCCATTTTACCAAAGCAGCACAACAATGATGTTGTGACAGAGGACTTGGGCTAGACCCCTATTGCCTAGGTTTGATGAAAAATGACCTGAATTTAGTTCAAGTTCATCTGTGCCTCCTTGGTGACCTCAGAGGTTCGATACACATTGTTCCACTTAATTCCCATGGTTTTTCCATCTCACATTCCTTGTATGTGATTTAGGCAATCTATATTCTAAATCAACTGACAAGAGTAATTCACAGATCTCAAATCCCCACTGAAAATTTCCTCCTTAAACCTCACAAATGATTGTTCCCCTCCAAAAAGTACAATTCAAATGAGAGTATATAAACATAAATGCATTTTCCAGAATTGTCCTGAAATCTCATCTCTAAGTGAGGATTCAATTTTTTTTTTTTTTTTTTTTTTTTTTTTTTTTTTTGGTTTTTCAAGACAGGGTTTCTTTGAGTAGCCCTGGATGTCCCGGAACTCACTCTGTAGACCAGGCTGGCCTCGAACTCAGAAATCTACCTGCCTCTGCCTCCCAAGTGCTGGGAGTAAAGGTGTGCGCCACCACTGCCTGGCTAGGATTCTACTTCTTAATGAATAAAATGTATCTCATTACCCCTTTGTTGGGGTAATCTTAAATTGCAGGGGCTAAATTGACATAGACTATTCAGGGCTTAGCCAGGCAGTGGTGACACACAGTTTTAATCCCAGCACTTGGGAGGCAAAGGCAGGTGGATTTCTGAGTTCGAGGCCAGCCTGGTCTACAGAGTGAGTTCCAGGACAGCCAGGGCTATACAGAGAAATTCTGTCTCGAAAAAACCAAAACAAAGTCTGTCTCAGAATATTCAGGGCTATACAAATAGAAAATTTTTAAGTGGTTGTCTTACTTTTGGTTTTATTGCTGTGAGATGACAAAATGACCAGGGCAACTCTTATAAAGGAAAATATTTAATTGGCTGGCTTGTAGTTCCAGAGGTTTAGTCTATTATCATCACGGCAGGAAATGTGGCAGTGTGCAGATGGAAATGGTGCTGGAGGAGCTGAGAGTTCTACATCTTGAGAGTTCTACATCTTGATTCGTAGGAAAAAAGGAGGACTGTATCACTGGACATAGCTTGGGCATAGGAAACCCCAAAGCCCACCTCCACAGTGGCACACCTCCTCCAACAAGGCCACACCTCCTAATAGTACCTCCCCAAAAAATTCAAACATGTGAGTTTTATGGGGGCCAAATCCTATTCAAACGACCACAAAACTCATCTAAGACCATACTGGTAGACTAAATGATTCAATTTAAAAAGAATCCTCTTATTTTTACAATAGCAACTATTTAGTGCTATATAGTTATTAGAGCTCAAATATATCTGTTATATGAGATCCCATTCCAGGAATTTACTTATGCAAAGCTGTTT